>VWZI01014561.1:106564-126532 GCA_013396835.1 Psilopogon haemacephalus
GAGCCAAGCAGCTCCTCGTGGAGCCAAGCAGCTGCTGGTGGAGCCAAGCAGCTCCTGGTGGAGCCAAGCAGCTCCTTGTGGAGACAGGCAGCTCCTGGTAGAGCCAAGCAGCTCCTTGTGGAGCCAAGCAGCTCCTGGTGGAGCCAAGCAGCTCCTCGTGGAGCCAAGCAGCTCCTGGTAGAGCCAAGCAGCTCCTCGTGGAGACAGGCAGCTCCTGGTGGAGCCAAGCAGCTCCTCGTGGAGCCAAGCAGCTCCTGGTAGAGCCAAGCAGCTCCTCGTGGAGACAGGCAGCTCCTGGTAGAGCCAAGCAGCTCCTGGTGGAGACAGACAGCTCCTGGTAGAGCCAAGCAGCTTCTGGTGGAGCCCACAAGCTTGTGGTAGAGCTAAGTAGCTGCTGGTGGAGCCAAGCAGCTCCTGGTGGAGCCCAGAAGCTGCTGGTGGAGCCAAGCAGCTCCTGGTGGAGCCCAGAATCTTGTGGTAGAGCTAAGTAGCTGCTGGTAGAGCCAAGCAGCTCCTTATGGAGGCAGGCAGCTCCTGGTAGAGCCCAGCAGCTGCTGGTGGAGCCCAGGAACTTGTGATAGAGCCAAGTATCTGCTGGTGGAGTCAGGCAGCTCCTCATGGAGACAAGCAGCTGCTGGTGGAGCCAAACAGTTCCTGGTGGAGCCAAGCAGCTCCTGGTAGAGCCAAGAAGCTGCTGATAGAGCCAAACAGCTCCTTCATAAAGCCCAGAAACTCGTAGTGGAGCCAAGAAGCTGCTGGTGGAGCCAAACATCTCCTGGTGGAGCCCAGAAGCTCATGGTAGAGCCATGCAGCTGCTGCTGGAGCCAAGCAGCTGCTGGTGGAGCCAGACAGATCCTGGTAGAGCCAAGCAGCTGCTGGTGGAGCCCAGCTCAGCTCCCAGTTGCTGCCCAAGTTGTACCCACTAATTCCAGGGAGTGGAACACCACAAGGTGAGCAGAGCCCTGGACTGGAGCCATTCTTCCTAGACAGATGTGCTCCCACACAGCTGGGGGAGGAGCTGTGCTGCCATCAGCACCTCGGTGGCCTGGCTAAGCCTCAGCAGGTCATTAAGTCCCTAAGAGGCCAAGATGCCCTTGGGGGAGGCAGCAGCTCCAAGGGGAGGTCTGGAGCTTGCCAGCACCTGAGCTGAGAGCCTCAAAGGCCTCTGAGGGTCTCCAAGCTGCATTGCTTCAGGCTGAAGAGGAGGAGCAGCTCTGGCAGAAGGGAAGAGCACTGCAGGTGAGGGAAATGCTTTGCTGAGAAGCTCACACCTCTGGCTTGGAAGGGACTTCCAAAGGTCACCCAGCCCAAGCCCCCCTGCAGGGGACATCCTCCACAAAGCTCTGGCTTTGTGCCATCCTCACCTTGAATACCTCCTCCAGGGATGGAGCTTCCACCACCCTCCCTGGGGCAACCTGCTGCAAGTGTCCCAGCCCCTTGCTGGTCCAGAAGTTCTGTGTGGCTGCTTTGGGACTTTGCCTCCATCCAGGGCTTTTGGATCTTTGCTCCAACCCAGTCCTGGGCTGGCTTGGAAGAGACCTCCAAAGGTCACCCAGCCCAAGCCCCCTGCCCTCAGCAGAGGACATCCTGCACTCACCCAGAGCCTTCTGCCAGCCTCACCTTGAATACCTCCTCCAGGGATGAAGCTTCCACCACCCTCCCTGGGGCAACCTGCTGCATGTGTCCCAGCCCCCTGTTGCTGCAGAAGTTCTGTGTGGCTGCTTTGGGACTTTTCCTCCATCCAGTGCATTTGAACCTTTGGCCAACCAACCCTGGGCTGGCTTGGAGGTGACCTCCAAAGGTCACCCAGCCCAAGCCCCCTGAAACTCAGCAGGGGACATTCTGCACTCACCCAGAGCCTTCTGCCAGCCTCACCTTGACTAATTCCTCCAGGGATGGAGCTTCCACCACCCTCCCTGGGGCAACCTGCTGCATGTGTCCCAGCCCCCTGTTGCTGCAGAAGTTCTGTGTGGCTGCTTTGGGACTTTTCCTCCATCCAGTGCATTTGAACCTTTGGCCAACCAACCCTGGGCTGGCTTGGAGGTGACCTCCAAAGGTCCCTGGAACCAGCCCAAGCTCCCTGGAACTCAGCAGGGGACATCCTGCACTCACCCAGAGCCTTCTGCCTGCCTCACCTCAAATACCTCCTCCAGGGATGAAGCTTCCACCACCCTCCCTGGGGCAACCTGTTGCAAGTGTCCCAGCCCCTTGCTGGTGCTGAAGTTCTTTGTGGCTGCTTTAGGACTTTTTCCTCCATCCTTTGCTCCAACCCAGCCCTGGGCTCACACCTCGCAGTGATTCAGAAGTTGCTGGACTGGCTCTGCCCAGCCAGGTCTCGCCTTGATGGCTTAATTAAGCCCTGTTTCGTTAACACCCCATCTTGTTCTTCATTATTGTGCCTGTCATCAGCTCCGGGTGGACGTCCTGAGCAAGTCATCTCACGAGACAAAGGCCATAATTAAGCTGGGACTGAGCTCTGCCTCAGTATCGGTTTGCCTGCCCCAGGCACCAAGCCCTAAAGCTTCTCCTCTCCCAGCGCTCCCCTGGGCTGAAGTGGTGGAAGGTGAGGAGCTGGTGGCACCCTGAGGATGGGCAGGAGTGGGGGAGGAAGGGGAGGAAGTGTCCATGCCAGCATGGAGGTGTTCACAGGGTGGCAGGGGTGGCCACAGGGAATCAGAGAATCAGAGAAACACAGAACCATAGAATCATAGAAACACAGAATCATAGAAATAGAATCATAGAACCATAGAAACAGAGAATCATAGAACCATGAAATCATAGAATCATAGAAACAGAGAATCATAGAACCACAGAACCATAGAAACATAGAAATAGAGAATCATAGAACCATAGAATAACAGAAGCACAGAATCATAGACCCATAGAATCATAGAACTATAGAACCATAGGATGACAGAATCATAGAATCACAGTCACAGAATCATAGAAACAGAGAATCATAGAACCATAGAAACACAGAAACATAGAAATAGAATCATAGAACCATAGAAACAGAGAATCATAGAACCATAAAATCACAGAATCATAGAAACAGAGAATCATAGAACCATAGAAACATAGAAATAGAAAATCATAGAACCATAGAAACACAGAAACATAGAAATAGAATCATAGAACTATAGAACCATAGGATGACAGAATCATAGAATCACAGTCACAGAACCATAGAAACAGAGAATCATAGAACCATAGAAACACAGAAACATAGAAATAGAATCATAGAACCATAGAAACAGAGAATCATAGAACCATAGAAACACAGAAACATAGAAATAGAGAATCATAGAACCATAGAATAACAGAAGCACAGAATCATAGACCCATAGAATCATAGAACTATAGAACCATAGGATGACAGAATCATAGAATCACAGTCACAGAACCATAGAAACAGAGAATCATAGAACCATAGAAACACAGAAACATAGAAATAGAATCATAGAACCATAGAAACAGAGAATCATAGAACCATAAAATCACAGAATCATAGAAACAGAGAATCATAGAACCATAGAAACATAGAAATAGAAAATCATAGAACCATAGAAACACAGAAACATAGAAATAGAATCATAGAACCATAGAAACACAGAAACATAGAAATAGAATCATAGAACCATAGAAACAGAGAATCATAGAACCATAGAAACACAGAAACATAGAAATAGAGAATCATAGAACCATAGAATAACAGAAGCACAGAATCATAGACCCATAGAATCATAGAACCATAGAAACACAGAATCATAGAAATAGAATCATAGAATCATAGAACCATAAAATCACAGAATCATAGAAATAGAGAATCATAGAAACAGAGAATCATAGAATCACAGAGTCACAGAACCATAAAATCACAGAATCATAGAAGTAGAGAATCACAGAACCATAGAATAACAGAAACACAGAATAATAGACCCATAGAATCACAGAATCATAGACCCATAGAATCATAGAACCAAAGAATCACAGAATCATAGAACCAGAAAATCACAGAATCGTAGAACCATAGAAACACAGAACCATAGAATCATAGAACCATAGAATCAGTCAGGGTTGGAAGGGACCACAAGGATCAGCCAGTTCCAACCTCCCCCTGCCATACCCAGGGACACCCTACCCTAGAGCAGGCTGCCCACAGCCTCTGCCAGCCTGGCCAAAAACACCTCCAGGGATGAGGTTTTCACCACCACCTCCCTGGGCAACTCCTTTCAGGCTCTCACCACCCTCATGGTGTTGATCAGCATTGATCCAATCCCCTCTCAGCCTTCTCCTCTCCAGACTAAGCAACCCCAGGTCCCTCAGCCTCTCCTCAGCAGGCAGTGCTGCAGTCCCCTCATCATCCTCATACCCCTAGGATCATCTACTACCAACCCCTGACATCTGTGATGCTGTGAGCAGAGCCTGTCCCCTGCCTCTCCTGACCCCCAGCCCTCACAGATTGATCAGCATTGATCCAATCCCCTCTCAGCCTTCTCCTCTCCAGACTAAGCAACCCCAGGTCCCTCAGCCTCTCCTCAGCAGGCAGTGCTGCAGTCCCCTCATCATCCTCATACCCCTAGGATCATCTACTACCAACCCCTGACATCTGTGATGCTGTGAGCAGAGCCTGTCCCCTGCCTCTCCTGACCCCCAGCCCTCACAGATTGATCAGCATTGATTCAATCCCCTCTCAGTCTTCTCCTCTCCAGACTAAACAGCCCAAACCACCCCAGGAGTGGTTCCTCCTTGGTCCTGCCCCTCTGCAGCTGTGGGCTGCAGGCAGAGGCTGCCCTGTGGGAGCTCAGGTTTACAACTCTCATGGACGCGAGGCTGAATCACCAACAGAGCCTCTGACTCTGCTCCCAGACTTATAAAAGCTCTTGAAGGAGCTCACCATCCTCCACCTGAAAGCTCATCCCATGTTATGATCCCAATCTCCCCACCACAGCCTCCCTGGGCTGCTCCTTCAAAGCCTCCTGCTCAGCCTTGCCAACCAGGGTGGGAAGATGCTGGCCCCAAGCTGTGTGGGGCAGCAGCCAGGCTGGAGGGCAGGGAGGGCATCCAGAGGGAGCTGGGCAGGCTGAAGAGGTGGGCACAAGGCAACCTCAGGAGCTTCAACAAGGCCAAGGGCAAGGTTCCTACAGCTGGGTCAAGGCAATGGCAAGCACCAATCCAGGCTGGGCAGGGACTGGTTGGAGAGAGCAGCCCTGAGGAGAGGGACTTGGGGGTGCTGGGGGAGGAGAAGCTGAAGCTGAGGCAGCAGTGTGCACTTGCAGGGCAGAAAGGCAAGCAGAGGCTGGGCTGCAGCAGGAGCAGTGTGGGCAGCAGGGCCAGGGAGGGGATTCTGCCCCTCTGCTGTGCTCTGCTGAGAGCCCACCTGGAGTAGTGCATCCAGTGCTGGAGCCCCTGGGCCAAGAGGGATGTGGAGATGCTGGAGGGGTGCAGAGAAGGGCCCCGAGGATGCTCAGAGGGCTGCAGCAGCTTTGCTGTGAGCACAGCCTGAAAGAGTTGGGGCTGTGCAGGCTGGAGCAGAGGAGGCTCCCAGGGGACCTTCTGGTGGCCTTCCAGGATCTGCAGGGGGCTACAGAAAAGCTGGGGAGGGACTTTTGAGGGTGTCAGGGAGTGACAACTGGGGGGAATGGAGCAAAGCTGGAGGTGAGGAGATTCAGATTGGAGCCTTGAGCAAGTTGGGCTGCTGGAGGTGTCCCTGCCCGTGGCAGGGGGCTGGGACTGGATGATCCTGAAGGTCCCTTCCCTCCCAGCCCATTCTGTGCATCCATGGCTCTCCAATTCCCTGCCTGAATGGCTTCCCAACTGCTTCTCCTGAGCTTCTGGAGGACAGCAGATTGCCCCAGTGGACACAGCAGGGACACTTTGCAGCCAAGCATCACATCAAAGAGTTGTTTCATTTGTCCACCCCAGCTCAAGAACGAACTTGCTGGGATTTGAGCTGTCAGCAGCTTTGCCCAGCCCAGGTGTGGAGCAGAGCAGCCTGAAGGTCACCTGGGCCAGTTCAGCCCAGCCCAGGTGTAGAGCAGAGCAGTCTAAGGGGGACCTGGGCCAGCCCAGGTGTGGAGCAGAGCAATCTGGGGGTCACCTGGGTCAGCCCAGCCCAAGTGTGGAGCAGAGGAATCTGGGGGTCACCTGGACCAGCCCAGTCCAATCCAGGTGTAGAGCAGAGCAGCTTAGGGGGGACCTGGGCCAGCCCAGGTGTGGAGCAGAGCAACCTGGGGGTCACCTGGGTCAGCCCAAATTGGAGCAGAGCAGCCTGGGGGTCACCTGGGCCAGTCTAGCTGTGCCCAGATGTGGAGCAGAGTAGCCTGAGGATCACCTGGGCCAGTCCAGTCCAGTCCAGGTATGGAGCAGAGCAACCTGGGGGTCACCTGGGTCAGCCCAGGTGTGGAGCAGGTCAGCCTGGGGGTCACCTGGACCAGCCCAGCCGAGCTGGCTCAGGATCTCCCTGGCTCCCAGCTCTGTTAGGCTCATTGCTTCCCAAGTGGCTCGGGCAAGTTGGGCTCCCTGACTCTCCTCAGCAGGATTAGAGCTGCTGCTGATGTTCCAGGCTCCTCCATGTGCAAATGCAACTAATTGAGCTCCAATTGCAGGAGCTGCAGGCTGCAGGAATCCAAGTGCTGTCCCCTGGCACAGATCAGAGATCAGCTGGCTGAGACCTGTGCCCTTGCTCCTGGCTCTGATGGCATCAGGTTGTTGCACAAGGTGATAACAGGCAGAGAATCAGGCCCAGAGGACCTGGGGATTAGCCACAGATGCTTCCTTTTGTAATCCTGAACCTGCTTCAAGCAGCTGAGTTTCTGGGGAAGAGAGGCAAAGGTGGAAGCTGAGCTGGTCCTGAGCTGCTTTAAGAACATTCCCTGACTGGCAGCCCAAAGGAGGGGAAAGCCTCAGAGCAGCAGAGAAGGCTTTGAGGAGCTTCATAGCCTGGAAGCTGTGCATGACCCTCCCTTGGTGTTCCTCAGGGGTTTTTGGACAGCAAAGCAACACTGCCATGGTTGAGTGCTGCAGGAGGTTTCCTCTGCCAAGGTCTGAGTAATGGAAGAGACACAGAGAAGGTTCTGAGGAGCCTCACAGCCTTGCATGGAAGCTGTGCTTGACCCTCCCTTGGTCTTCCTCAGAGTTGTTTGCACTGCAGACCAAAGCTGCTGTGGCTGAGTGCTGGCAAAGTTCCATCTGACAAGATCTGAGTAAGGGGAGGGACACTGAGAAGGTCCTGAAGAGCCTCACACCCTTGCACAGATGCTGTGCTTGACCCTCCCTTAGTGTTCCTCAAAGGTATTTGGACTGCAAAAAAAAACCACTGCCGTGGTTGAGTGCTGGCAAAGTTCCATCTGACAAGATCTGAGTAAGGGGAGGGACACTGAGAAGGTCCTGAAGAGCCTCACACCCTTGCACAGATGCTGTGCTTGACCCTCCCTTGCTGATGCTCAGAAGTGTTTGCACTGCAGACCAACCCTGCCATGACTGAGTGCTGCAGAGGATTTCGTCTGCCAAGGTCTGAGTAATGGAAGAGACACTGAGAAGGCTCTGAGGAGCTTCACAGCCTTGCACAGAAGCTGTGCTTGACCCTCCCTTGCTGATGCTCAGAAGTGTTTGCACTGCAGACCAACCCTGCCATGGTTGAGTGCTGGCAAAGTTCCATCTGACAAGATATGAGTAAGGGCAGGGACTCTGAGAAGGTTCTGAAGAGCCTCACAGCCTTGCATGGATGCTGTGCCTGACCCTCCCATGGTGTTTGGACAGCAGACCAAAGCTGGCATGGCTGAGTGCTGCAGAAGATTTCATCTGCCAAGGTTGAAGCAATGAAAGGACACAGAGAAGGTTCTGAAGAGCCTCACAGCCTTGCATGGAAGCTGTGCTTGACCTTCCCTTGGTGTTCCTCAGAAGTGTTTGCACTGCAGACCAACCCTGCCATGACTGAGTGCTGCAGAGGATTTCATCTGCCAAGGTCTGAGTAATGGAAGAGACACTGAGAAGGCTCTGAGAAGCTTCACAGCCTTGCACTGCAGACCAACACTGCCATGGTTGAGTGCTGGCAAAGTTCCATCTGACAAGATCTGAGTAAGGGCAGGGACACTGAGAAGGTTCTGAAGAGCCTCACAGCCTTGCATGGAAGCTGTGCTTGACCCTCCCTTGGTGTTCCTCAGAAGTGTTTGCACTGCAGACCAAAGCTGCCATGGTTGAGTGCTGGCAAAGTTCCACCTGCCAAGGTCTGAGTAATGGAAGGGACACAGAGGAGATGAATCTGCAGCTGGGGAGGGGCAGTTATTGGTCTCCACACTTAGTGGTCTCCACACTCAAGACAGGGAGACTTATCTTGGATCTTCTGCTTTCCCTTGCCCTGGGTGAGTCACAACCACACTGAGCTCTCTTCCTCTGCTCCTCTCCAGCACCTCCCTGGCTGAAGGTGGAGCTCTGCTTGGCCTCTCCTCTGTCTAGCAGCAAAGTCCTGCTCTTGGTGCTCCTCTTCCTCCCTCTCCTGGTTTGTTGTCTGACCGAGAGTTGCTGTTTGGCACTGATGGAGGCTGTGAATCTGTGACCCTCCCCTGGTACTCTGCCCTGCTGAGACCTCATCTGGAGCACTGCCTTCAGTGGATTGCTCCCCAGTTGAAGAGGGGACAGAGATCTGCTGGAGAGAGCCCAAGGGAGGGCTGAGAGGATGCTGAGGGGACTGCAGCACTGCCTGAGGAGGAGAGGCTGAGGGACCTGGGGCTGAGAGTCTGGAGAGGAGAAGGCTGAGAGGGGATTGGATCAATGCTGATCAATCTGTGAGGGCTGGGGGTCAGGAGAGGCAGGGGACAGGCTCTGCTCACAGCGTCACAGATGTCAGGGGTTGGAAGTAGATGATCCTAGGGGTATGAGGATGCTGAGGGAACTGGAGCACTGCCTGAGAAGAAGGACCTGGGGCTGCTTAGTCTGGAGAAGAGAAGACTGAGAGGGGATTGAATCAATGCTGATCAATCTGTGAGGGCTGGGGGTGAGGAGGGGGGGGACAGGATCTGCTCACTGCTCCCTGCCATAGTCCAAGAGGCAATGGATGGAAGCTGCAGCACAGGAGGTTGCAGCTCAACACAACTTCATGACTCTATGATTCTATGATTCCATTATTCCATTGTTTCATTATTCTATGATTCCATCATTCCTTTATTCCATGATTCTATGATTCCAGGATTCTAAGATTCTATTATTCCATGACTCCATGATTCTATAGCTCCACGATTCCATCATTCCACAATTCTAAGATCCCATGATCCCAGGATTCCATTATTTCATTACTTCATGACTGTATGATTCTATGATCCCATTATTCCATGAGTCCATTATTCCATCATTCCATGATTCTGTGATTCCATGATTCCATCATTCCACAATTCTAAGATTCCATTATTCCATGATTCTATGATTCCATCATTCCATCATTCCATGATTCTATGATTCTGTGATTCCATCATTCCACAATTCTAAGATTCCATTATTCCATGATTCTATGATTCCATCATTCCATCATTCCACCATTCCACCATTCCATGATTCCATCATTCCACAATTCTAAGATTCCATTATTCCATGATTCTATGATTCCATCATTCCATCATTCCACAATTCTAAGATTCCATTATTCCATCATTCCATCATTCCATGATTCTATGATTCCATCATTCCACAATTCTAAGATTCCATTATTCCATGATTCTATGATTCCATCATTCTATCATTCCACCATTCCATGATTCTATGATTCCATGATTCCATCATTCCACAATTCTAGGATTCCATTATTCCGTGATTCCATGATTCTATTGCTCCATCATTCCATGATTCCACGATTCCACGATTCTATGACTCCATCATTCCATCATTCCACTATTCTAAGATTCCTTTATTCCATGATTCCTTTATTCCATGATTCCATGATTCTATGGCTCCGTGATTCCATCATTCCACCATTCCATTATTCCATCACTCCATCATTCCATCATCACTCCATGCTCAACCCCCGAATCCCTGGATCTGGAGCTGCTTTCCCAGGCGGCGCTGCCTGGCTCCGTGGGGCTGCTGCCGGAGCTCCTTCCGTGGGCTGCTGCTGCTCTCTAGTGGTGAGAGGAGCTGCGAGGAGCTGCTGGAGCCCTGGTACCTGCTTTAAGGGTGAGAGGTTGGACTTGGTGACCCTGAGAGGCTTTGCCAACCTTTCTGCTGCTGTGATTTTGTGATTCTGTGATGATTCCAGGAAAGGGGCACGGGGGGAGGTGGTTTGAACTGGGAGCAGGTTTGGGTGGGATGTGAGGGACAAGTTCTGCACCACTGGAGCACTGCAAAGGTTGCCCAAGGAGGTGGTGGAGTCTCCCCCACCCTAGAAGTGTTTCAGAGTGGTTTGGATGTGGTGCTGAGGGAGGTGGCTTAAGGTGAGTCTTGCAGAGAAGGGTCTGGACTTGGTGACCCTGAGAGGCTTTGCCAACCTTTCTGCTGCTGTGATTTTGTGGTTCTGTGATGATTCCACCCCTGGGCAAGGCTGCAGGAAATGGGCATGGGGGACATGGTTTGAACTGGGAGCAGGTTTGGGTGGGATGTGAGGGACAAGTTCTGCACCACTGGAGCACTGCAAAGGTTGCCCAGGGAGGTGCTGGAGGGGCTCAACCAGGGAGGTGCTGAAGGTGAAGCTCAAGAAGGCTCTGAGCAACCTGCCCTAGTGGAGGATGTCCCCTGCTGAGCACAGGGGGGTGGGAGGGTAGGGGATGCCCTTTGGAGCTGCCTTCCCACCCAGCCCACTCTGTGGTTCTGTGACAGGTCTGTGCCTGGCTGAGGCTGCAGGAAGCCAGAGAGGACTCAGCCCAACGGCCCCAGGTGACTCTTGGCCACTTCTCCTTGGCTCTTCCACCTCCTATTTTATTCTTCCCTTGGCTTCCTCCTCTGCCAAGTTTCTACCTCTGGAGCAGGCCAGGAGCTTTCACATTCCTGCCCTGCTGCTCACCCTCCAAAGCCCTTGCAGGGTGAGGAGGAGGCTCCTGTGCATTCCTCCCTTATTAAAGGGAAGGTGGTGGATGCCCTGAAGCCTCCCCTGGCATCTCCTCCAGGATGTTTTGCAGCTTCCTACTTCTCGGTGCCACAGCCCTGCCTGAGCTTCCTCTTCCCACCCTCACCTCCTGCTGCTTTCCTGCCTGAGTCAGGCATGGCAAAAGGGGCACAGGAGATGCTTTTTTTGGCTGGCAGCCACAGCAGGGCAGGGCTGGCTTGTGGGCAGAAGGTGGCTCCTGCCAGGGTATGGAGAGAGGATGACAGCAGAAGCTCACAGTTTGGGCAGGCATTGGCAAGGGAAAGTGAAGCACTCAGCAAGTGGTGACCTGGTGAAAGCTGAAAGTGGAGCCTGATTGGGCTTCTGGGGGCTTCCTTGCTTTGATTCTGTGGAACCATGGAACTGTGGAGGGTGGAGGAGGCCTCTGAGGTCAAGTCCAAGTGCTCACCTTGAGCTCATGGTCTACAGGATCACGGAAGTGTGGAGGTTGGAAGAGACCTTTGAGATCAAGCCCAAGTGCTCACCTTGAGCTCATGATCCACAGAACCACAGAACTGTAGAGGGTAGAAGAGACCTTTGGGGTCATCAAGTCCAAGTGCTTGGCTTGACCTCACAATCCACAGAACCACAGAACTGTGGGGGATGGAAGGGACCTTTGGGGTCACCAAGTCCAAGAGCTCACCTTGAGCTCACAATCCATAGAACCACAGAACTGTGGGAGGTGGAAGGGACCTTTGGGTTCAAGCCCAAGTGCTCACCTTGAGCTCATGATCCAGAGAGTCATAGAACTGTTGGTGGAAGAGACCTTTGGGGTCACCAAGCCCAAGAGCTCACCCTGAGCTCACAATCCACAGAACCACAGAAGTGTTGAAGTTGGAAGAGACCTTTGGGGTCAAGAGGGTTTAGCTCAGTGATCTTCCAGCCACTGTTGAGTGTTGAGATGCAAGAGGAGCTGCTGCTGTGGTGGAACCATTCCAGCTTTCAGCAAAACAGGCAGGTGGAGGTGGGGCTCAGGCAGGGCTGGAGTTGAACCAAGGATTTGTTTGGGGGCTGTGCCCTGCATCCAGCTGGACTGGAACAGGTGGAAGGGTGAACCATAGCTTGGGTAGAAGAGGGAGGCTCCCACCTAGGAGCTCTGGAGCTCCAGGGCTGATGGCTCTGGATCAAAGGAGCAGCTCCTGCAGCAGAGATGCCACAGCAAAGCCTCATTTCTCGTGGCTCAGGCCAAGCTGAGCAGGCTCAGTGCTGACCACAAGGCTCAGGGTTTGCTCTTGCTGGCGACACCCACGGAGCACTTCATCATCTGGGAGATTCCTGCCTGGTGCTGGCCCAGAGCTCCTCAGCTTTGCTAATTCCATTTCCTTTTTGAGTTATTCAGGAACCTTTTTTCCCCCCTTGCCTCAACCCCCAGCTGGGCAGAGCTCAGGAGAAACCAGAGGGTGTCACAGGAGCAAATCCCCTTGGGGTGGCTTCATCCCAGGCAGTGCTGGATGCTGGTGGGGCTGAGCAGCTCTGCAGCCCTGAAACTCCTCAGCTCTCCTCTCCTGGTAGCCAGCAGGAAGAATCTGTCACTTTGGGAATCACAGAATGGAGCAGGTTGGAAGAGACCTCTGAGATCGAGTCCAAGCTCTCACCTAACACCATGGCACTGAGTGCCTCATGCAGCCTCCTCTTAAACACCTCCAGGGATGAGGACTCCACCACCTCCCTGGGCAGCCCATCCCAGTGCCAATCACTCTCTCTGTGCACAACTTCCTCCTAATATCCAGCCTGAACCTGCCCTGGCACAGCTTGAGGCTGTGTCCCCTCCTTCTGTCCCTGCTTGCCTGGCAGCAGAGCTCAACCCCAGCCTGGCCACAACCTCCCTGCAGGGAGCTGCAGAGAGCCATGAGCTCTGCCCTGAGCCTCCTCTTCTCCAGGCTGCACACCCCTCAGCTCCCTCAGCCTCTCCCCACAGGGCTGTGCCCCCTTCCCAGCCTTAATGCCCTTCTGTAGGCACCTTCCAGCACCTCCACATCTTTCTTGGATTGAGGTGCCCCAGAACTGGACACAGCACTCGAGGTGTGGCCTGAGCAGCGCTGAGCACAGGGGCAGAAGCATTTCCCTGCTCCTGCTGGCCACACTCTTCCTCATCCAGGCCAGGATGAGGCAATGGGCACAAGAAAGCTCCGAGCAGACCTGCAGTGACCTCAGAGCCTTCCCCTCCCAGCTGCTGCCTCATCCCTGCCCCCCGAGCGCAGCCTGCGATAAGAGGTTGACTCATGGAGAAAGTCAACCCGCGAGACCCAGAGGAAGTTTGGCTGCTCCTGGTGCTTGTCTTGGTCTCTCCTGCTGCCAGTCACAGCTTGGGCAGCCATGGGAAGTGACTTGCAGCTCACCTGAGAGTCACTCGGGTGGGCTGTGCCCACTGCTCTGCTGGCAGGTGACTGCCTTGGGACAGGTGAGCAGCAGGACACCAGCAGTCACCTGCCCTGCACAGCTGCCTGAGCTGGTGAGGGAGGGAGGGAGGGAGGGAGGTTCTTCACCCACCCCAAGGGGTGTCCTTCACCCACCCTAAGAGGGTTCTGCTCCTCCTTAGAGGAGCCAAAGCCTCATGCACAGCCACACAGCCCTGCTGGGCAACACGGGGCAGAGGACAACCACTGCCAGCTCGGACCAGGGACTGGACTTAGAGAATCAGCATTGGGCTGGAAGGGACCCTTGAAGGTCACCTTGAGCAGCCTCCTGCAGTGAGCAATGGCTTGAAGCTTGAGACTGGAGAGGAGGTAGAAATTCTGGGCAGTGAGGGTGGGGAGAGCCTGGCACAGGTTGCTCCGAGGATGCTGTGGATGCCTCCTCCCTGGGGGTGTTCAAGGCCAAGCTGGGTGAGGTCCTGAGCAACCAGGGCTGGTGGGAGGTTGAAGATCATCCAGTTTGGACTTGAAGCTCATCCAGTTCTGACTTGAAGCTCAACCAGCTCCAACTTGAAGATCATCCAAAGCCCATGGCGAAGCTCATGGCAGGTGGCTTGGAACTGGATGATCTTCAAGGTCCCTTCCAACCCAACTCATTCCATGAGTCTCTTGAGCCCCCTGGGCCAGCTGGAGATGTCCCTGCCTGTGCCAGGGGGCTTGGAACTGACTGCTCTTGAAGGTCCCTGCCAACCCAACCCATTCCACACCTCTATGAACCTCCAACTAGATCAGGCTTCTCAGGGGGGTTCATGAAGCTCGATGGAAGCTTGATGGAAGCTTGATGGAAGGGATGAAGCTTGATGGAAACTTGATGGAAGCTTGATGGAAGGGATGAAGCTTGATGGAAGCTTGATGGAAGCTTGATGAAGCTTGATGGAAGGGATGAAGCTTGATGAAGCTTGATGGAAGGGATAAAGCTTGATGGAAACTTGATGGAAGCTGGATGGAAGCTTGATGGAAGGGATGAAGCTTGATGAAGCTTGATGGAAGGGATGAAGCTTGATAAATCTTGATGGAAGCTTGATGGATGTAACCTCCCTGGGCAACCTGAAGGCTGTGGAGTGCTGAGTGGAGCTCCCACCGCACAAAGCCCTGGCTGTGAGCGTGGAAATAGGCTGAGCAGTGGCATGGCCTCAGTCCTGGGGCCACCAGCAGGACATCTGCAGGGAGCTGGCTGCAAGTGAGACCTCTGGAAGCTGACACCTGAGCGCCAGAGGGAGCAGAAGCCCCCAGGCAGGGCACATGCTGCTGCCTCTGCAAATACCATTCGGGCTTCCCGTGCCAGAGAAAATTCCCAGGAGGTTAATTGCTCCTGCCGTGAGGAGCTGATGCTCTCCTACTCATCCTAGAGGGATGACTCCACCACTCCTACTCACGGTGGGTGTTGCACCCGGGACAGCTCCATGCTGGGAGCTGTGGTGGCTACCTCACCCCCTCCCAGGCAGCTTTAGCAGCTCTATAAAAGGTCTCCTTTCACCAGGGCTCAGTGGTCACGGCACAAAGTTGTCCTCACCTGGGAGCTGGGTAAGTCTGGCTGCTGCTCAGCCTCTGCCCTGCTGAGTTCTGAATGCTGCTGCTCAGCCCCTGCCCTGCTGGGCTCTGAGAGATGCTGCTCAGCTTCTGGGAGCTGCTGCTCAGCCCCTGCCCTGCTGAGCTCTGGGAGCTGCTGCTCAGCTTCTGGGAGCTGCTGCTCAGCCCCTGCCCTGCTGGGCTCTGGGAGCTGCTGCACAGCTTCTGGGAGCTGCTGCTCAGCCTCTGCCCTGCTGGGCTCTGGGAGATGCTGCTCAGCTTCTGGGAGCTGCTGCTCAGCCCCTGCCCTGCTGGGCTCTGGGAGCTGCTGCACAGCTTCTGGGAGCTGCTGCTCAGCCTCTGCCCTGCTGGGCTCTGGGAGATGCTACTCAGCCTCTGCCCTTCTGAGCTCTGGGAGCTGCTGCTCAACCTCTGGGGGCTGCTGCTCAGCCTCTGCCCTGCTGGGCTCTGGGAGCTGCTGCTGTCAGGGTGGGCACCCTGGGGTGGGCATCCTGATACATTGGCAGCTCTGTTTGTAGGCATCCTGGGGTGGGCATCCTGATGTGTGGGAGTCCTGGGATGTGGGCATCTCGGTGGCTGAGTGTCCTGCTGTGGGGGCACCTTGGCATGTGGGCACCTGACTCCCAGAGACACCCCTGGAGGGTTGGTAGCAGCAAGAGGGCTGCTGCTGCTGCTGCTGGGTTTGGGTTTGGGGGCAGGCAGAGCAGCTTGGGGGAGCAGGGGAGATGCTGCCGGAGCTGGGAGCAGGTTTGTGGCCGCTGCCCTCCCACTGCCTTTGGGACCCTGAAGGTGACCTTTGTGCTGCTGGGGCTGGGCTTGGAGTCTCCAGCTGTGCTGGGAGCCTCCTCAATGAGCTGTGAGCCTCCAGCTGTGCTGGGATCCCCCCAGTGGGCTGGGATCCTCCAGCTGCTCTGGGACCCCAATGGGCTGGGACCCTCCAGCTGTCCTGTGAGCCTCCAGCTGTGCTGGGACCCCCAAGCAGCTGTGCCTTAGGTGCTCTTTGCCTCTCCAGCTGTGGCAGATGTGGGCAGGAGCTCAGAGCTGGTTCTGAGTTGGGCTTTTTTCTTCACCTGTCAGCGAGAGGCCAGGAGCTGGCAGCCAGCAAAAGCAGGAGGAGAGAAAGGGAAGGCTCTGGGACCAGCAGGACCTCTGCTGTCCTGGGCAGCTGCTCAGTGTCTGGGATGCCTCACTCACTGCCATGCTCCAGAGCCAAAAGAGCTGCCCTGGGTCCAGCCATGCCTCTGAGGTGGGTTTGAGCCCATGGCACCAATGGGCACCAAAAGGAGCCAGCCCTGTGATGCTGGCAGGCAGGCAGGCAGCAGCTCTGTTGGGTTCCTTTCTGAGGCTTCCTCTCCTTCTCCTTGTCCCTCCAGTCCCACCAAACCCTCACCAAGATGCCAGGCCACCTGCACCAGTGCCTCCCTCCAGCCTACCAGGACGCCGTGCCCATCAAGTGCCCTGCCAGACACCCAGCAGCATCCACCTGGCACTCCACACTCTGCATCCCACAGCGAGGGACCCTCTGTGGCCCCTGGAGGCAGCTGATGCCCTCCAGCCTGTCCCAGCACTGTGTGACCCACTCCTTGCCACAGCAGCTGATGTCCTCCAGCCTGTCCCACCACTGTGTGACCCANCTGATGTCCTTGCCCATCAAGTGCCCTGCTGGGCCCCACTCCTTGCCACAGCAGCTGATGTCCTCCAGCCTGTCCCAGCACTGTATGCCCCACTCCTTGCCACGGCAGCTGATGTCCTCCAGCCTGTCCCAGCACTGTGTGACCCACTCCTTGCCACAGCAGCTGATGCCCTCCAGCCTGTCCCAGCACTGTGTGACCCACTCCTTGCCACAGCAGCTGATGTCCTCCAGCCTGTCCCAGCACTGTGTGACCCACTCCTTGCCACAGCAGCTGATGTCCTCCAGCCTGTCCCACCACTGTGTGACCCCCTGTGTGCCACGGCAGCAGCCCACGACCAAGTGCATGCCTCAAGGCATCCTGCAGCAGCCCTCTGTGCCTCGCTGTGTCACGACCTGTGTGCCCCAGCAGCACGGTGCCACCAAGGGTGGGCTCCAGCAGCATGGTGCAACCAAGGGTGGGCTCCAGCAGCACGGTGCCACCATGGGGAGGGCATCACAAGAGCTTGGCGTGACCAAGTGTGTGCCCCAGCAGCATGGTGCCACCAAAGGAGGGCTCCAGCAGCATGGTGCCACCATGGGGAGAGCATCACAAGAGCCTGGCATGACCAAGGGTGGGCTCCAGCAGCACGGTGCCACCAAGGGTGGGCTCCAGCAGCAATGTGCCACCAAGCATGGGCTCCAGCAGTACAGTGCCACCATGGGGAGGGCATCACAAGAGCCTGGCATGACCAAGGGTGGGCTCCAGCAGCACGGTGCCACCAAGGGTGGGCTCCAGCATCAATGTGCCACCAAGCATGGGCTCCAGCAGCACGGTGCCACCAAGGGTGGGCTCCAGCATCAAGGTGCCGCCAAGGGTGGGCTCCAGCAGCAGGTGGCCGAGCCCCTGCCCACCTCCCCCCTGCAGCAGCAGGAGGTTGCCCCCAGGTGCGTGACCACCTGCGCCCCCCAGCGGCCCTACCTCACCGCGGGGGTCCCCCAGCACCAAGGCGCCACCAAGTGCGTCCCGCAGCAGTGTGTGACCACCTACGGCCCGCGGCAGTGTCCCCCCAGCTGCGTCACCACCTGCGTGCCCCAGCAGCGAGCCACAGGCTCCATCACCTACAGGTGGGCGAGCTCGGGTGGCCCCCAGCAGCTCCGTGCCGGCGCCTGCCTGCCGCGGGAGGGTGCCAGCAGGTGTCTCACCAAGTGTGTCCCCCAGCAGCAGTGTGCCACCGCGGGGGCCCCCCGGCAGTGCCTCTCCAAGTGTGTCCCCCAGAAGTGCCTCACCAAGTGTGTGCCTCAACAGGTGTGCACCACCCAGTGTGTGCCACAGCAGCAAAGTGCCACCAAGTGTGTCCCTCAAGAGATGTGTGTCACCCAGTGTGTGCCACGGCAGCAAAGTGCCACCAAGTGTGTCCTTCAACAGCAAATTGCCACCAAGTGTGTCCCTCAAGAGATGTGTGTCACCAAGTGTGTGCCACAGCAGCAAAGTGCCACCAAGTGTGTGCCTCAAGAGATGTATGCAACCAAACGTGTTCCTCAACAGATGTGTTCCTCAACCAAATGTGTGCCACGGCAGCAAATTGCCACCCAGTGTGTGCCACAGCAGCAAAGTGCCACCAAGTGTGTCCCTCAACAGCAAATTGCCACCGAGTGTGTCCTTCAAGAGATATATGCAACCAAATGTGTTCCTCAACAGATGTGTGCCACCAAGTGTGTGCCACAGCAGCAAATTGCCACCAAGTGTGTGCCACAGCAGCAAAGTGCCACCAAGTGTGTCCCTCAACAGCAAATTGCCACCGAATGTGTCCTTCAAGAGATGTGTGTCACCCAATGTGTGCCACAGCAGCAAATTCCCACCAAGTGTGTCCCTCAAGAGATGTGTGTCACCAAGTGTGTGCCTCAGAAGCAAAGTGTCACCAAATGTGTCCCTCAAGAGATGTGTGTCACCCAATGTGTGCCACAGCAGCAAAATGCCACCAAGTGTGTCCCTCAACAGATGTGTGCCACCAAGTGTGTGCCACAGCAGCAGTGTGTCACCCAGTGTGTCCCCCAGCAAGGTGCCACCAAGTGTGTCCCTCAACAGATGTGTGTCACCCAGTGTGTCCCACGGCAGTGCGTCACCAAGTGTGTGCCACAGCAGCAATGTGTCACCCAGTGTGTCCCCCAGCAGCAGTGCCAGGCAGGAGGGGTGAAGCTCTCCAGCCACTCCAAGAAGTACTACTCGGCCCCCAAGTGGCCCTGGTAAGAAGGGACCAGACGGGAAGGAAAGTGGAGGGCAGAAGGGTGAGGTCCACCTCTGGGCTTATTTCTCTCCTCTCCCACCCTCTGGCTGTTTTCTAGTGCTGGAGTTTAGTCTCCTCCTGCTTTCCAGAGCTTCCCTTGCAGCCCAGCTCTGCTCTAGACCATGGAGGGGATGCTGTTGCTGCTGCTGCTGTTGTTGCTGCCGTGGTGGGGATGGTGATGATGCAATGGTGAGGATGATGCTGCTGCTGCCATGGGGGGGATGCTGCTGCTGCTGCCATGGGGGGGATGCTGCTGCTGCTGCTGCTGCCATGGGCGTGTCCCTTCCCCTGCCAGGAATGTGTGTTTGCCAAAGTGTTTGAATTCCCTAATGATTTGTCTTGTTAAGCACCTTAGAAGGACATAATAATCATAGCTCCTAATTCTAGCAGAGTTTTGGTTTTGTTTTTTTTTTTTTTCTGCTGAAGAGTTCAGGAAAGNTGGTGCTGCTGTGTGGGCGGTGGTGGGGTTGATGATGCTGCCATGGTGAGGATGATGCTGCTGCTGCCATGGTGGGGATGCTGCTGCGGCCATCAGGGGGATGATGATGATGATGCCATGGTGAGGATGATGCTGCTGCTGCCATGGTGGGGATGCTGCTGCTGCTGTGGGGGGGGATGATGGTGATGCCATGGGGGTGATGATGATGCTACCATGGTGAGGATGATGTTGCTGCTGCCATGGGGGGAATGATGCTGCTGCTGCCATGGTGGCACTCCAGCTGCTGGTGGCTTGGACTCAGGGTAGGCTGTTGTTGAGGTCTGCCCTAATTCGACCCCCCAAAAAGCAGCCAATTAACCAAAACCCAACGACCAGAAAGGGTACCCCCAAAAACCAGAGAGGGCACACCCCAAGAACCATAGAGGACACCCCCCAGGACTAGAGATGGAACCCCCAAGAACCAGAGAGGGCACTCAGAAAGCTCAAGAGAAACCTGCTAAGCAGAGTGGGTCCGTGAAGATCCAAAACCCTTCATTTCATGGGGGAAGGGGGGGGGCAGAGAGGCCACCCCCCAACGACCAGAAAGGGCACCCCCAAAAACCAGAGAGGGCACCCCCCAA
>VWZI01014561.1:137450-147949 GCA_013396835.1 Psilopogon haemacephalus
CGATGCCCACACCTCAGCATGAAGCTGGGACTCTGAGGGACTGGGTTAGTACCACAGGAGCAATCTCAGAGCCTCCAGTTATAGAATCATAGAATCAGTCAGGGTTGGAAGGGACCACAAAGATCAGCCAGTCCCAACCCCTCTGCCATGCCCAGGGACACCCTACCCTAGACCAGGCTGCTCAGAGCCCCATCCAGCCTGGCTGCAAGCACCTCCAGGGATGTAGAATCATAGAATGAGTCAGGGTTGGAAGGGACCACAAGGATCAGCCAGTTCCAACCCTCTCCTGCCATGCCCAGGGACACCCTACCCTAGATCAGGCTGCCCACAGCCTCATCCAGCCTGGCTGCAAACACCTCATGTGGCCCCAACCACCTCCCTGGGCAACCCATTCCAGGCTCTTTGGTGGCTCTCTGCCCAGCAGACCCCTGTGGGACCACGAATTAGTAGGCAAAGAGGTCACAGCTGCTGAGCTTTGTGATGCCACCACTCTGCCCTGGCCTTCAACCAGCTAATTGAAGCTCAGTTTGGGCTCACCTGCAGCCACGCCTGAGCATTATGGCCTGGGCACACCTTTAATTTGGACTTGCCTTTCATCTCTGCTGCTTGGGAGTTGCAGGACACCTCAGGAAGGCTTCCAGGAAGTAGGGCAGAAGGGCCAAGAATGTCACTTCTTTGTGACGTGCCTTGATGGACACTCAGCTGCTCTTTGAAAGGCGTCAGGAGAGCTCCCCAATTTGCCTGGCTTCAGCCCTGGGCTGTTTCTGGGCTCTTCCAAAGCAGGGCGTGGGGCTGTGAGCTGAGAACAAGCTCTTGTTGCTCACCTGGGTACTCACAGCCTGGTCCTGAGTCACCAAGAGCCTCTGACCTTCAGGAGAGCCAGGGTGTGGGCTTGTTGTGGTGAGATGCTTGTGGGGAAGCTCCAAGCCCTGAACCAGGGGGAAAAAGAAAAGAGTCAGTGCCTGGGAAACTGAGCCCAGTGGAGGCCACAAAGATGCTGAGGGACTGGAGCAGCTGTGTGGAGAGCAAAGGCTGAGAGCCTGGAGAAGAGCAGCCCCAGAGGGGATCTGAGCAAGGTTTAGATCCAAAAGGTGAGGCCAAGAGGATGGGGCTGGACTCTCTCCAGTCAGTGCTCAGTGGTAGGATAAAGGCCAAGGGGCAGCAACTGGAACCCAGGAGAGGTTTCACTTAAACACCAGGAGAAGCTTCTTAACTTTAAAGGTGCTGGAGCCCCTGGAGCAGGCTGCCCAGGGAGGTTGTGGAGTCTCCTTCTTTGGAGGCTTTCCGAAGCCTCCTCTATGTGTTCTGGTGCAACCTGCTCTGGGTGGCACTGGATGGAGGTGGGGGTGGTGTAGGAGGAGACGATTTCCAGAGGTCCCATTCCAACCCTCACCCTTCCATGACTCTTATTGCTTACCCTTCCAGGCTTGAGATGATCTCCAGAGGTCCCATTCCAACCCTCCTGTGATTCTTCTTCCTGCCCCTTTCCAGGCTTGAGATGATCTCCAGAAGTCCCATTCCAACCCTCACCCTTCCATGACTCTTATTGCTGACCCTTCCAGGCTTGAGATGATCTCCAGAGGTCCCATTCCAACCCTCACCCTTCTGTGATTCTTCTTCCTGCCCTTTCCAGGCTTGAGATGATCTCCAGAGGTCCCATTCCAACCCTCACCCTTCTGTGATTCTGGTGCAGCCTGCTCTGAGTAACACTGGATGGAGGTGGGAGAGGGGTTGGAAGAGACAATCTCCAGAGTTCTCATTCCAACCCTCACCCTTCTCTGATTCTGGTGCAGCCTGCTCTAGGTGGCACTGGATGGAGGTGGGAGTGGGGTTGGAAGAGACAATCTCCAGAGTTCTCATTCCAACCCTCACCCTTCTCTGATTCTGGTGCAGCCTGCTCTGGGTGGCACTGGATGGAGGTGGGAGTGAGGTTGCAGGAGATGATCTCCAGAGGTCCCATTCCAACCCTCACCCTTCCGTGCTTCTTCTTGCTGCCCCTTCCAGGCCTGAGCACTTTCCCTGACCATGCACTACCACGGGGACTGCCACAACCACCTCTGCCTGCCCGGCTCGGGCTGCGTCACCGAGACCATCCAGTGCTGCCCACCCCAGCCCGACGCCTGCAGCACCACCTGCCACCCCCTCAGCATCACCAAGAGCCCCGTGCCAAGGTGGCAAAGCTACAGCCAGCCCCTCACCTACGTGTGCCCCAACCTGAGCTCCAGCCAGGCAGCTCTGCTCTCCTGCCAGCCCTACCTCCAGCAGTGCGTGGTCCTCTACCCGGAGCCCTGCTGCGAGACCACCCAGCTGCTGCCCTGCAGGAAGCCCAGCGTGAAGCTGAGCCCCCTGCCCAGCTTCCAACCCTGTGAGGCCAACCCCACCGTGAAGAAGAGGGTGGCCAAGAGCCTCCCTCCCTGCGCCCCCAGGTGCCCAGAGCCCAGCAAGCTGAAGTTCCCCCCCTGTGGCATCAGGTCTTCCTCCTCCTCCTTCTCCTGCAGGGAGGGCTGCAGGTCGCACAAGATCTCCAAGTGCTCCTCGCAGCGCTGCGGCTCCAGGCTGCAAAGCCTGCAAGGGCTCACCAGTGGCTACTCCCGGCCACTGAGGGGCGCCACCGAGTGCCCTCCCCAGCAGTGCACGGTGCAGTCCTTCCTGGGGGAGTACGTCCAGGGCTTCCCCCACCAGAAGTGCATGAAGGGCTACCCCACCCAGGAGTACTTCACCACCTACTCCTCGCAGCCCTGCGTCGCCAAGTCCCCGCCGCGGCCGCAGCTGCCCAAGTGCCCCCCGGGGCAGGGCACCAAGGAGCATCCCACCCAGCAGCAGGTGACCAAGTCCTCCTCCCTGGCTCAGGAAGGAGCCAAGCACAAGAGCTCCTCCACCCAGCACCTAAGCAAGTCCAAGTGCCTCCACCCCCGGGCAGCCCAGCACTCGGTGCAGCACCAGGGAGCAGCCAAACGCTCCGGCCAGGTCAAGAAGAGTCGCTGCAGCTCCAGGTGGCTGTGGTGAAGAAGACATTGTGAAACCAGCAAGCTACGTAGCCAAGGTCTGAGCTGATTTTTTTCCCTCCTCCTCCTCCTCCCTCCACCCAGAGAAGCTTTACCCCTGGCTTTACCCACTCCCAGCTCCAGCAGCTCCTTGCCTGTCCTTCTGGATCACACCTCAGCGAGAGCAGAAAGGTGGTGGTGGTGGTGGGAAGCTCAGGAGCTCTGAGCTGACGTTCAGGTGTTGACCCTCAAGCCAACGAAGCTCTGCTGCAGCCCTGGAGATTTTTACTGCCGTTGAGTCCCTTCTGCTCCCAGGTTGTTCCCATTATTAAACTCAGGCTGCAGCAAAATTCCTGCTCTCTGTCTGATTTTGTGGTGAAGAAGCCATCGTGAAACCAGCAAGCTACGTAGCCAAGGTCTGAGCTGATTTTTTTCCCTCCTCCTCCTCCTCCCTCCACCCAGAGAAGCTTTGTCCTTACTTTACCCCTGGCTCTACCCACTCCCAGCTCCAGCAGCTCCTTGCCTGTCCTTCTGGATCACACCTCAGCCAGAGGAGAAAGGTGGTGGTGGTGGTGGTAAGGTCAGGAGCTCTGAGCTGATGCTCAGGTGTTGACCTTCAAGCCCATGAAGCTCTGGTGCAGCACCTACCAGCCCCGGATTGGGTCCCTTCTGCTCCCAGGTTGTTCCCATCATTAAACTCAGGCTGCAGCCAGATCCCTGCTCTCTGTCTGATTTCTTTGCCATGTTTGTGTCAGTTATGGCAGCAGCAGATGCAATCAGAGGGAAGAGGAACCTTCAATTCCAGCTCTTCCCAACTAGGAACTGGTGATGGCCTTGGCCAGCTTTTGGGTTTCCCACCACACACAGAGCAGGACCCAAGCCCCAAAGCACAAATCCCTGCACACCTGCCCTACACCACAGGTCCCTGCACACCTGCCCCACACCACAGGTCCCTGCACACCTTCCCTGCATGCACCCCAGGGAAGCAGAAGCTCTCTGCCACCACCTAAAGGTGCAGCAAAGGACCCAGCAGCTTCTCCCATCACTGTCGAGCCAGCTCCTTGGGCCTGCTCTAGCTGGGGATGTCTCTGCTGGTAGCAGGATGACCTTCAGAGGTCCCTTCCGAGCCAATGCCTTCCATGATTCTCTTGGTCCCTCTCTCCTCCTGCCACCTGCCCTGGCAGCAGACCCAAGCTTCCCTCATCAGATGGGTTAGGAGGTGGCACCACCTCCTGGTCAGAGGTCCTGCTCCTCCTGGTGAGGTCCTGCACCTTCTCCCAGTGAGGTTCTGAGCCTCCTCCCAGTGACGTCCTGCACTGCCTCCCAATGAGGGGTCCTGCTCCTTCTCCTGGTGAGGTCCTGCACCTCCTCCTGGTGAGGTCCTGCACCTCCTCCTCCTGGTGAGAGGTCCTGCACCTCCTCCTGGTGAGAGGTCCTGCATCTCCTCCTGGTGAGGTCCTGCATCTCCTCCTGGTGAGGTCCTGCACCTCCTCCTGGTGAGGTCCTGCATCTCCTCCTGATGAGGTCCTGCATCTCCTCCTGGTGAGGTCCTGCACCTCCTCCTGGTGAGGTCCTGCACCTCCTCCTCCTGGTGAGAGGTCCTGCACCTCCTCCTGGTGAGAGGTCCTGCATCTCCTCCTGGTGAGGTCCTGCATCTCCTCCTGGTGAGGTCCTGCACCTCCTCCTGGTGAGGTCCTGCATCTCCTCCTGATGAGGTCCTGCATCTCCTCCTGGTGAGGTCTCCTGCACCACCTCGCGTTGTGGTCCTGCGCCTCCTTCCAGTGAGGTCCTGCACCTCCTCCTGCTGAGAGGTCCTGTGCCACCTCCCAGTGAGGTCCTGCACCTCCTCCTGGTGAGGTCCTGTGCCTCCTCTTGGTGAGGTCCTGCATGGTCTCCTGATGAGGGGTCCTCTGCCACCTCCTGTTGCGGTCTTGCATCTCCTTCCAGTGAGAGGTCCTGCACTTCCCACCAGTGAGAGATCCTGTGCCTCCTCCCGGTGGGAGGTCCTGCACCTCCTTCTGATGAGAGGTCCTGCACCACCTCCCGGCGACATCCTTCACCTCCTCCCGATGAGGTCTTGCGCCACCTGCCGGCAATTAAAGGGACCTGGTGGCCCAGCAGGTGACATGAAGCAGTGCTGCCGCCTGGTGGCCACGGAGGCTAACTGCAGGCCGTTCTACCCGGGCCAGCTGCGCCGCCTGCCGGCGAGGTCCTGCGCGTTGCAATTAAAGGGACCTGGTGGCCCAGGAGGTGACACGAAGCAGTGCTGCCGCCTGGTGGCCACGGAGGCTAACTGCAGGCCGTTCTACCCGGGCCGGCAGCAGGAGCAAAAGGGATCCCCCTTCTGGCTGGCTTTAAGGAAGGCACATCTAGATTCGTGGAACAGGAGCTTCGAGATCATCCAGTTCCAGCCCCCTGCCGTGGGCAGGGACACCCCCCCCACCAGACCAGGATGCTCAAAGCTTCATCCAACCTGCCCTTGAACACCTTCAGGCATCCACAGCTTCCCTACACCTCCGGGGAGGGGACATCCACAGGGGCAACCTGTGCCAGGGTCTCCAGAACTCTCGCTGGGAAGATCTCCTCTGTCTGGTGTTGGATGTTCAGCACAAGAGCCATGGACAGCCTGGAGCAAGTCCAGTGAAGGCTGGAGGGTGGTCAGAGCACTGAAGAGCTCTCACCCCTCCCCAGCACCTCCAACTCCTTCTCCACAGGGCTGCTCTCAATCCCTTCACCTCCCCCAGCCTGTGCTGATGCTAAGCATTGCCCTGAGCCAGTTGCAGGACCTTGCACTTGCCTCGTTGAAGCTCGTGAAGTTCACCCAGTCCCACTCCTCGAGCTTGCCCAGGTCCCTCTTGGGTGGATCCTGTTCCCTCTGGCACATCCACTGCACTGCTCACTTGGATCCTCTGCAGGTGAAGTGGCACAGGACCAGGAATTCCCATTGTCCCAGATGCTTTTCTCCATCTTCAGGAAGAAAAGGTCCGAGCAGAAATTGGCTTCAGGAGTCACCAAGAGCATCCCCCCCCCCNAGTCCCCAAGAGCATCCCCCCCCCCCCAACCCTGTGCCATCAGAGAAGGTGGAAGATGGTTTCTAACACCAGCTGGGAAAAGCTCATTGGGGTTAGCCTCCAACCTGAGCCAAGAACCTGAGGTCTGGCTTCTGGGAGAATTTGGTGTGAACTTTTCATTGCCTCTTGGGAGAGGAAAGGATCCTGACAATTAGGGACCAGTGGGGTGAGGTTGGCAATGCAGCAGGGGACAATGCAGTCCCTGGGAACACTCAGCACTGGGTTATGCATGCAAAGAGCTTTGACCTTGGTGCCTTATCTGAGCCACACACCTCAGGGCCAAACAGCAGCTCCAGAACCTGTTTTTTTGTTGTTTGTTTTTTTTTTTTTTTCCCCTGGTGGAAGTGTCTGAGATGTTCTCACAAACAGGATTTTGTTGTCTCCAGCCTTGACAGCTCGTGGCAGTTCCTCACGGGCAACCTAAATCTCCCCAGGGCATCCTGAGGCAATTTCCTCTCATCCTGTCCCTTGTGCCTTGGGAGCAGAGCCCAATGCCCACCTGATTCCAGCCTCCTCTTCTCCAGGCTGAACCCCCCAAGGACCTAGAAAGCTTCCCCTCACCCTCTTCTCCAGCCTCACCATCATTATGACCTGGAAAGCCTCCCCTCAGCCTCCTCTTCTCCAGGCTGAACACCCCCAAGGACCTTGAAAGCCTCCCTTCAGCCTTCTTTCTCCATCCTCACCACCCCCACAGCCTGGAAAGCCTCCCTTCAGCCTCCTCCTCTCCAGCCTCATCACCCCCACGACCTAGAAAGCCTTCCCTTAGCCTCCTCTTCTCCATCCTCACCACCCCTACAAGCTGGAAATCCTCCCCTCACTCTCTTCTTCTCCAGCACCCCCACCCCCAGTTCCTCCTCCCCATCTCTGTTCTGGACCCTTCCCCAGCTTCTTTGTCCCTGCTCCAGCCCCTTCAATGTCCTTCTGGGAGCGAGGAGCCCAAAGCCAACCCCAGGATCCCAGGGGCACATCGCTGCATCCATCCAGCAGGAATTCCTTCAGCCCAGAGATGGAGGGAACCCCCTCCCCACCCCTCCTGCATATCCCAGGCTGTCCCAGGGGAGGTGGAATCCTGCTGGTAAACAAGGTTAGGATAATGACAGTCATTAGCTGGAGTTACACAGGCAGGAAACTCCGTTTGGAAGGCAATTAAAGTTCTCATGCAAAGGGCAGGGTCTGGTCCTCCTGGAAGAGCAGGGAAGCCCTTATAAAACTCCCGGGATCCAGAGCTCCTCTGGGCCATTTCTCTTCCCTCCTCCCCTGGACCAGCTGGTAAGTGCCATTCGCCTCCCCTCTAATGAGAGGAAAGGGTTGGCAGGGCCTTGGCTGCGGTTTTCCCAGCATCCTAATGAGCTTCTTCCTCCCAAGCCCTGCCAGGAATGATTGGCTTGTGGGTTTGGAGCCCTAAAATTCCATTTAGGGGGAGGGGAGAGGGGGGAATAAAGTGGAATTTGGCTGCTTTGCAGCTGAGAGCATCCATAAAGCAACCCTAGCATCACAGGTTTGGGGGTTGGAAGGGACCTCTTAAGGCTGGTTTAGCCCAAGCTAAATCTCAGCCCAGCAGGAGGATGGCTTAGGTTGGGCATCTCCAGCCAGCTCAGGTTGCTCAGTAACCCAAAAATCCATTTAGGAGGAGGGGAGAGGAGGGAAAAAAGTGGAATTTGGCTGTTTCTCAGCTCATTGCATCTGGCTGTGAGAGCATCCATAAAGCAGCCTAGCATCGCAGGTTTGGGGGTTGGAAGGGACCTCTTAAGGCTGGTTTAGCCCAAGCTAAAGCTCAGCCCAGCAGGAGGATGACTTAGGTTGGGCATCTCCAACCAGCTCAGGTTGCTCAGTAACCCTTTGGGCTGTCAATTTGCACCCAGCATCCTCATGGGCTTCTTCCTCCCAAGCCCTGCCAGGAATGATTGGCTTGTGGGTTTGGAGCCCTAAAACTCCATTTAGGGGGAGGGGAGAGGGGGGAATAAAGTGGAATTTGGCTGCTTTGNAGGGGGGAAAAAAGTGGAATTTGGCTGGTTTTCAGCTCATTGCATCTGGCTGTGAGAGCATCCCTAAAGCAGCCCTAGCATCGCAGGTTTGGGGGTTGGAAGGGACCTCTTAAGGCTGGTTTAGCCCAAGCTAAAGCTCACCCCAGCACCCAGCAGGAGGATGGCTTAGATTGGGCATCTCCAGCCGACTCAGGTTGCTCAGTAACCCAAAAATCCATTTAGGAGGAGGGGAGAGGGGGGAAAAAAGTGGAATTTGGCTGGTTTTCAGCTCATTGCATCTGGCTGTGAGAGCATCCCTAAAGCAGCCCTCGCATCGCAGGTTTGGGGGTTGGAAGGGACCTCTTAAGGGCTGTCGATTTGCACCCAGAGCCTGGAGACCTGGGAGAGTGCAGCCTGGTTTCTTTCTCTACTCAACAACTCCAAGGTGAATTTTGTTTCTTTCCCTACTCAATGATCCCAGGGTAGGTTTTGTTTCTTTGCCTACTCAATGATCCCAGGGTAGGTTTTGTTTCTTTGCCTACTCAATGATCCCAGGGTAGGTTTTGTTTCTTTCCTTACTCACTGATTTCAGGGTGGGTTTTGTTTCTTTCCCTACTCAACAACTCCAGAGTGGATTCTGTTTCTTTCCCTGCTCAATAAGTCCAGGCTGAATTTTATCTCTTTCCCTACTCACTGACCCCAGGGTGGGTTTTGTTTCTTTCCCTACTCAATGATCCCAGGGTGGGTTTTGTTTCTTTCCATACTCAACAACTCCAGGGTGAATTTTGCTTCTTTCCCTACTCACTGATTTCAGAGTGAGGTTTTTTTCCTTTCCCTACTCAACAACTCCAGGGTGGATTCTGTTTCTTTACTTACTCAACAACTCCAGGGTGAATTTTGTTTCTTTCCCTACTCAATGATCCCAGGGTGAATTTTGCTTCTTTCCCTACTTAATGATCCCAGGGTGAATTTTGCTTCTTTCCCTACTCAATGATCCCAGGGTGAATTTTGCTTCTTTCCCTACTCAATGATCCCAGGGTAGGTTTTGTTTCTTTCCCTACTCACTGATTTCAGGGTGGATTTTGTTTCTTCCCCTACTCAACAAGTCCAGAGTGGATTCTGTTTCTTTACTTACTCAACAACTCCAGGGTGAATTTTGCTTCTTTCCCTGCTCAATGACCCCAGGGTGAATTTTGCTTCTTTCCCTACTCAGTGACCCCAGGGTGGGTTTTGTTTCTTTCCCTACTCAGGCACCCCAGGGTAGGTTTTGTTTCTTTCTCTACTCAACGACCCCAGCAAGGAGCTTTTGTTTCCTTCCCTGCTCACCGGCTCCAGGAGGATGCTAAACAGTCTGCAGAGAGCCAAAGCCAGGCAAGAGCCAGGGGATCCCCTAAACCTTTCCAGCCTAACCAGGCGTTTCATGACCTGTCCTGCAGGTTCACCACTGCCTCTCCCAGATGTCCTTAGCAGTGGGGGAGTGGGACCCGTGCCGAGGTCCCTGCAGCATGCAGTGCCCACAGCCTCTCCTCAGCAGCAGCAGCAGCGAGCCCTGCGTCGTGTCCTGCTCTGCCTCCAGGGTCATCATCTACCCTCCTCCCGTCCTCATCACCTTCCCGGGGCCCATCCTCACCACCTGCCCCCAGGAGACGGTGCTGGGAAGCTCTGCGGGGTGGCCGGGAGGGGCAGCAGCATCTCCGAGAGGAGAAGTCCTCTGCTCAGAGCCAGCTGCGGAGAGCATCACCCCCAGACCCACCCCTGGCAGTGGCCCCAGGGTCTCCTACCTGTTCTCCTCTCACTGGCTGCATCCCTGCCGCAGACCTGGCTACAAAGGCTGCCAAGCAGCCCAAACTGAGAGGGAGGAGCAGGCTGCAGGGGAGGAGAAGCCGCCAGAAACTGAAAGTGCAGAGGCAGGAGAGGAAGGCAAAGAAGAATGAAACAACCACACCGAGCCCAAAGGTCTGGTAGAGTCCTTCTGCCTCTCCAAGCAAACGATTCCTGCTCCCCAGTGCTTGCTGCTTGCCCTTGGGTTTTGCTCTTCCCTCGGGGAGCTTCTCAGGGAGGTGATTAGAGGAATAAAAAAAATCCTCTCTCTCCTATCCCGTGTGAGCCAAGCCTGGGGAACACCCAGGGCTGGCTTCTCAGCATCAGCTCATCAAGGCAGAAAGGTGTTTGGTTGCTTTTATTTTTAATGAGAACCACAAAGGTGATGAGCTGGAACAAAACCAGTCCCAGCTTTCACTGGCAGCCTTAATGAGCCTGGTCTCAGGCATCCCAGAGCATTAATCAGCAGGGAATTCACTTTTGCTTGCCTAGAATCACAGAATCAGTCAGGGTTGGAAGGGACCACAAGGATCAGCCAGTTCCAACCTCCCTCTGCCATGCCCAGGGACACCCTACCCTAGAGCAGGCTGCCCACAGCCTCTGCCAGCCTGGCCAAAAACACCTCCAGGGAGGTTGTGGAGCACAGAATCACATTCTGT
>VWZI01014561.1:152066-163769 GCA_013396835.1 Psilopogon haemacephalus
TGCTGAGCCTCATTTGGTTCCTCTGTGCCCAGCTCTGTCCTGGTCTCTCTGCTGAGCCTCATTTGGTTCCTCTGTGCCCAGCTCTGTCCTGGTTTCTCTGCTGAGCCTCATTTGGTTCCTCTGTGTCCAGTCTGTCCAGGGGAAGGTCTTTAGGGGAGGTGCCACAGCTCATTGTCACTGCAGCATCCCACATCTGCCTCTTGCCAACCTCCTCTCCCTTGGCACCACGTGGCACAGGCAATTATCCTCTCATTATGGGATAACTGATGCCCCAAAAGCCACCCAACCTGTCTGAGGACACTCAGTACCAAAGGGTGGATCTAAGGCTCAGCCACACCTAATTATTATTAGCCTCATTAGCCAGAACCTGTCATTAGCATTCCAATAGGACCTGGCAGCCAAATCCATGATGGGGCTGAGAAGACCAAAGCCTGAGATGGAGACAGGAGAAGAGGCAGAATGAGTCCTGCATGGGGTGCCCAGCAAAGTGCCAGGGCAGGGCTGGGGTTTGCTGGTCCTGATCTCTTTGCCAGCTGTGACCTGAGGTGCTGGCAGTGCCCTGACCTCTGAGGCAGCTTTTCAGTCAAGCTGAAGTTTCTGCCTTGGTAGAATCCTAGAATCAGTCAGGGTTGGAAGGCACCACAAGGATCAGCCAGTTCCAACCTCCCTGCCATGCCCAGGGACACCCTACCCTAGAGCAGGCTGCCCACAGCCTCTGCCAGCCTGGCCCCAAACACCTCCAGAGATGTGACCCCAAACACCCCTGGGCAACCCATTCCAGCCTCTCACCACTCTCATGCTCAACAACTTCCTCCTCACCTCCAGCCTCAATCTCCCCACCTCCAGCTTTGCTCCATTTCCCCCAGTCCTGCTTCTCCCCTAGAAGCTCTCATCTCCCAGAGAGCAGTTCCCTTTCCATCTCCCAGCCTGGCAGTTCCCTTTCCATCTGCCAGAGAGCAGTTCCCTTTCCACCTCCCAGAGAGCAGTTCCCTTTCCACCTCCCAGAGAGCAGTTCCCTTTCCACCTCCTAGCCTGGCAGTTCCCTTTCCATCTCCCAGCCTGGCAGTTCCCTTTCCATCTCCCAGAGAGCAGTTCCCTTTCCACCTCNTCTCCCCCCAGTCCTGCTTCTCCCCTAGAAGCTCTCATCTCCCAGAGAGCAGTTCCCTTTCCATCTCCCAGCCTGGCAGTTCCCTTTCCATCTGCCAGAGAGCAGTTCCCTTTCCACCTCCCAGAGAGCAGTTCCCTTTCCACCTCCCAGAGAGCAGTTCCCTTTCCACCCCCCAGAGAGCAGTTCCCTTTCCATCTCCCAGAGAGCAGTTCCCTTTCCACCTCCTAGCCTGGCAGTTCCCTTTCCATCTTTTCCAGCCTGGCAGGATCCAGAAGGCAGCTGCCAGGTTTTGTTTTATTCTTGCTGACGTGAGCGAGTTTAATTAGGCAATGGCCCGTAATGAAGCTTTAATTAATGGCTTTGCAATTAATAGATTATTAAAATTAGCTATCAGCACCACACCTCTCTGAGTCACCTGCTGCGGCGAGGAGCAAAGATCCACTCCAGGGCAGCCTCGGTGCATGGCAGGGGGCAGCAACCAATGCAGGGCTGGGCTGCAGCAGGGCCAGGGAGGGGATTCTGCCCCTCTGCTGTGCTCTGCTGAGAGCCCACCTGGAGTAGTGCATCCAGTGCTGGAGCCCCTGGGCCAAGAGGGATGTGGAGATGCTGGAGGGGTGCAGAGAAGGGCCCCGAGGATGCTGAGAGGGCTGCAGCAGCTCTGCTGTGAGCACAGCCTGAAAGAGTTGGGGCTGTGCAGGCTGGAGCAGAGGAGGCTCCCAGGGGACCTTCTGGTGGCCTTCCAGGATCTGCAGGGGGCTACAGAAAAGCTGGGGAGGGACTTTTGAGGGTAGCAGGGAGTGACAGGACTGGGGGGGGAAGAGCAAAGCTGGAGGTGAGGAGATTGAGGCTGGAGGTGAGAAGGAAGTTGTTGAGTATGAGAGTGGTGAGAGGCTGGAATGGGTTGCCCCTGCAGGGAGGTGTTTGGGGCCAGCTCCCTGGAGGTCATAGAGTCATCGAAGCTGTCAGAGTTGGAAGGGACCACAAGGACCATCCAGTTCCAACCCCCCTACCATGGGCCCCTGCCCCTACCCCAGATCAGGCTGGCCCAGAGCCTCTTCCAGCCTGGCCTTAAACACATCCAGGGATGTGCTAAACACTTTCAGGGATGTGCTGAACACCTCCATTGATCTGTTAAACACCTCCAGGTGTTTGCAGCCAGGCTGGCAGAGGCTGTGGGCAGCCTGATCTAGGGTAGGGTTTCCCTGCACATGGACCTGGCTGATCCTTGTGGTCCCTTCCAACCCTGACTGATTCTATGACTCTATGATTCTATAACTCAATGATTCTATGATTCTGTGATTCTAAATGGTTTGTAGGGGAGGGTGGAACTGCCAGGACAGCAGCTCCCCAGCCTGGTCCCAGGAGCCTCCAGCACCTGGAGAACCAACTCCAGCAGGCATCTTCACCATGCTGGCACTCAGAGAGGGTCCAGCTGCCTCCCACCCCACCTTGGGCAGGGAACAAAAATGCTCTTCCAGGCTGCTTTATTTGCCTGAGCACAGAGCAGCCACCCCCAGCGGGTGCAGGTCACCTTCTCACCTCTCTGTGCCTCCTGGGGCTTATCTGAGGTCCTTCACCTCCCTGCAGCAACTCAGGCAAAGAGAAGGCAGAGAAAGTCTCCTCCTTAGAGCCTGGATCTGGCGGGGTGGGGTGAGGTGAAGTGGAGCAGGGCTGGGCTGGGTTGATCTGTGGAGCAACTCAGCAGCCTTATCGAGGCTGCTTCATCAGCTCTTCCCACACCCCGGGGACTTTAGGTGACCCAGGAGCCCTTGGAGTTCTTCAGGCCTGTTGCTGGTCAAGGAAAGTGGCTTTGACCCAGAAAAGATGGAGTGGAGCTTCTTCCTTACGAGGAGAGGCTCTGGAAGCCTTGAGGTCTGGATTGGTGCAAAGCTCAACATGAGCTGGAGCAGCTCTGAGGAACAGGACCTGGGGGTCTGGGGTGGTGAAAAGCTCAACATAAGATGGAGCAGCTCTGAGGAACAGGACCTGGGGGTCTTGGGGTGGGGAAAAGCTCAACATGAGCTGGAGCAGCCCTGAGGAATAGGACCTGGGGGTCTAAGGTGGTGCAAAGCTCAAGGTGAGGCTGCAGTGTGAGTGCAGCCCCAGACAGCAACCCTGTGCTGGGCTGCAGCAAGAGCAGCTGTGGGCAGCAGGGCAAGGGAGGGGATTCTGCCCCTTGGCTCTGCTCTCCTCACACCTCCACCTGCAGCACTGAGTGCAGCTCTGCAGCCCCCAACACGAGCAGGACATGGAAGTGTTGGAGCCAGTCCAGAGGAGGCCACCAAGATGCTGAGAGGAGCTGTAGCAGCTCTGCTCTGAGGACAGGCTGAGAGAGTTTGGGGCTATGCAGCCTGGAGAAGGCTTCCAGGAAACCTTGGAGTGGCCTTGAAGGATCTGAAAGGGGCTACAGGAAGGCTGGGGAGGGACTATTGAGAAGGGCTGGGAATGAGAGGAGGAGGAGGAGGAGGAGCAGGAATGGGTTTGGAGTGGCAGAGGGGAGATTGAAAGTGGATGTGAGGAGGAAGTATTTTTGCAGTGAGGGTGGTGAGACCCTGGCACAGGTTGCCCAGGGAGGTTGTGGGATCTTTGATCACATTGGGTGCTTCTGTGCTCCACAACCTTCCTGGAGGTGTTCAGGACCAACTTGGATGAGGCCTTGAGTGACCTCTTCTAATGGGAGGTGTCCCTGCCTATGGCAAGGGGGAGCTGGAACTGGCTGAGCTTTGAGGCCACTTTCAGATGCTAGAAGGCTGCTATAAGGTCTCCTGGAAGCCTTCTCCAGGCTGCAGAGCCCCAAACTCTCTCAGCCTGTCCTCAGAGCAGAGCTGCTGCAGCCCTCTGGAGCATCTTGGTGGCCTCCTCTGCACTGGCTCCAACAGTCCCAGCTAAAAGCTGCCAGCTGGAAAGCTGCTCCCAAAGCCACCCAAGCTGCAGGCTCAGCATCCCTGAGCCTGGTCCCACTGACCCCTGCCTTTGTGCCTTTTTCTCTGCCCTTCACTTTAGTCCCTCCAGCAAAACTCAGCCTGATCCCAGGGCCTGGGGAGGGGGAATTGAGGGTCAGTGAGCTCAGCCTGCTCCTCTCCCGCTGGCATCCTGCATTCCTGCCTAGCTGGAAGTCCTTAATGGCAGAATGCAGCTCCTTTGTCGGGTGGATTTCCTCTCTTCTGGATGGGCTTGGCCACCTTCGGGAGCTCCAAAAGGTGGTGGTTAACTCATTAGCCACACAAACGACTCTGAAGCTGAAGAATCCTTCCCCACCATTCACCCCGGGGGCTGGCTTGGAGCTCAGGAATATTTAGGCTGCTGTGACCTCCCCTGCCGTTTTGTGGTTGGTTTGTTTTTTTTTTTCCACCTGGGAAGCCAACCAGGGAGTGATGCTCTGCAACATCTTGAGTGCTGCTGCCCTCAGCAGAACCCGAGGGGCTGGGAAATGGCAGCCCAAAGAAGGTTGCTGCAGCTCCTGTGGCCATCCATAGAACCATAGAATTGCAGAACCACTGAATCATAGAACCAGAAGCCCTCTCAGGCTGCTCAAGCATGAGAGCCACCCCCTGAGCACTTCAGAGCATCACCCAAAGGGGCTGGGTGGGAAAGGACCTCCAAAGGTCACCTCCTGCCACTCAGCAGGGAACATCCTCCACTGGAGCAGGCTGCTCAGAGCCTTGTGGAGCTTGGATATCTCCAGGCATGGGGCCCCAGTGAATGAGGGGCACTGCTCTGCCTCCTCTTCTCCAAGCTGGAGAATCATAGAATGGTTTAGGTTGGAAGGGAACTCAAAGCTCAGCCAGTCCCAACCCCCCTGTGCCATAGGCAGGGACACCTCCCACTAGAACAGGTCACTCAAGGCCTCATCCAGCCTGGTTAAGAACACCTGCAAGGAGGTTGTGGAGCACAGAAGCACCCAATGTGATCTTTGGTTCTATGATTCTATGGTTCTATGGATCTATGGTTCTGTGGTTCTGTAATTTGATGGTTCTATGATTCTGTGGTTCTATGGTTCAGTGGATCCATGGTTCTATGATTCTGTGGTTCTATGATTCTATGGTTCTGTGGCTCTATGGTTCTATGATTCTATGGTTCTGTGGCTCTATGGTTCTATGATTCTGTGGTTCTGTGGTTCTATGGTTCTGTGGTTCTATGATTCTGTGGTTCTATGGTTCAGTGGATGTATGGTTCTATGATTCTGTGATTCTATGGTTCTGTGGTTCTGTGGCTCTATGGTTCTATGATTCTGTGGTTCTGTGGTTCTATGGTTCTGTGGTTCTATGATTCTGTGGTTCTATGGTTCAGTGGATGTATGGTTCTATGATTCTGTGATTCTATGGTTCTGTGGTTCTGTGGCTCTATGGTTCTATGATTCTGTGGTTCTGTGGTTCTATGGTTCTGTGGTTCTATGATTCTGTGGTTCTATGGTTCAGTGGATGTATGGTTCTATGATTCTGTGATTCTATGGTTCTGTGGTTCTGTGGCTCTATGGTTCTATGATTCTGTGGTTCTGTGGTTCTATGGTTCTGTGGTTCTATGATTCTGTGGTTCTATGGTTCAGTGGATGTATGGTTCTATGATTCTGTGATTCTATGGTTCTGTGGTTCTGTGGCTCTATGGTTCTATGATTCTGTGGTTCTGTGGTTCTATGGTTCTGTGGTTCTATGATTCTGTGGTTCTATGGTTCAGTGGATGTATGGTTCTATGATTCTGTGATTCTATGGTTCTGTGATTCTATGGTTCTATGATTCTGTGCTTCTGTGGTTCTATGGATCTACAGTTCTGTGTTTCTATGTTTCTATGGTTCTGTGATTCTGTGGTTCTATGATTCTCTAGTTCTATGGTTCTGTGATTCTATGGTTCTGTGGTTCTATGATTCTATAGTTCTATGGTTCTGTGGTTCTATGGTTCAGTGGTTCTATGGTTCTGTGATTCTGTGGTTCTATGGTTCTGTGATTCTGTGGTTCTATGGTTCTGTGATTCTGTGATTCTGTGGATCTATGGTTCTGTGGTTCTATGATTCTATGGTTCTGTGATTCTATTATTCCGTGGTTCTATGGACCTATGGTTCTGTAGTTCTATTATTCTACTGCTCTACATTCTGTGACTCTGTGCTTCTGCAATTCTATGCTTCCACGATTCTATTTTTGCTCCTCTGCTCCCATCCCAACCTGCCCTGGCAGGGCTGCGATCTAAAACCGACCCAAGGCTCGGGATCCTGTTTTGCTCCACTCCGTGCTAATGACACAGGCGATTTCCTTCCAGGCCAGGAGGATTTCAGGGCCAATTGAGCAAATTATAGCGTGGCAGAGGGAAGAGCAACAGCAATTAAGTGCAGCTTCCTGCGGGAGATGTAATCTTTTGCATGCAAAGCAGGCGGGGAAAGGATCAAAGCGCAGCGCTGGGATGGCTGAAAGCAGCGAATCAATAAAGCTGCCGACGACGAGGACAACAACAACAACAACGAGGACAACAAGCACCGGCAATTGGCATCCACAAACAAGGGCTGGAATCCTGCAGCTGATGCCTCAGAGATGCTCTCTGCGAGGTGAGCTTGGAGCTGGCAGCAGCGAGCCTGAGATGCTTCAGGCTCGGGCGGTGGAAGTTCGTTGCCCTGTGCCCACCCAGCAACAAATTCCTCCGAGGAAAGAAAAATAAAATAAATAAAAGCCCTGGTGGGGTTTTGGTTGTTGTTTGCAGAGGGGTTTTATTTTCCAGCTGCTGAGGAAGGATCACAGGATCACAGGATGTCAAGGCTTGGAAGAGACACAAAGAGATCATCGAGTCCAACCCCACCCCTGCCAGAGCAGGAGCATCCAACCCAGCTCAGGGAACACAGGAACACATCCAGACAGGGGCTGGAAAGGCTTCAAAGGAGGAGACTCCACAACCTCTCTGGGCAGCCTGTGTCAGGGCTCTGGGACCCACCCAGGCAAGAAGTTGCCTCCTTGTGTTGAGCTGCAACCTCCTGTGCTGCAGCTTCCATCCATTGCTCCTTGGCCTATGGCAGGGAGCAGTGAGCAGAGCCTGTCCCAACCCCTCCTGACCCTCAGCCCTCACAGATTTAGAAACATTGATTAAATCACAGAGCACTGCCACAGGCTGCCTCAGACACCGTGATGAAGAGTCCCCCCTGCAGCCTTCCTGCAGGATCCCTTCAGGCACTGGCAGGCAGCTCTGAGGTCCCCCCTGGAGACTTAATAGGTGAAGGGAGAGCAACTGATGTCATTTATCTGGACCTGAGCAAAGCCTTTGACACCATCCCTGCACCACATCCTGGTCTCCAAGCTGGTGACACATGGGTGTGATGGGTGGAGCACCAGATGGGTACAGAGCTGGCTTGATGGATGCACTCAAAGAGTGGTTGTCAATGGCTCCATGGCCCAAAGAGGGCCAATGCCAAGTGAAGTCCCTCAGGGATCAGTCCTGGGACCAGTCTTGGTCAACATCTCTGTGGGTGCCATGGGCAGAGGCACTGAGTGCAGCCTCAGCAAGTTTGCTGAGCACCCCCAAGCTGTGTGGGGCAGTAGCCAGGCTGGAGGGCTGGGGGTTGGAACTGGCTGATCCTCCTGGTCCCTTCCAACCCTGGCTCATTCTGTGATTCTAAGATTCTGTGATTCTATGGTTCTATTTTTTTTTCTGTGGTTCTATGGTTCTCTGGTTCTATGATTTTATGATTCTATGATTCTATGCTTCTATGATCTAGAGTAGGGTGTCCCTGCCCATGGCAGGGGGGCTGGAACTGGATGATCCTTGTGGTCCCTTCCAACCCTGACTCATTCTGTGATTCTATGATTCTGTGGTTCTATAGTTTTGTGGTTCTGTGGTTCTATGAGTCTATGGTTCTGTGGTTCTATGGTTCTATGATTCTATGGATCTGTGGTTCTATGATTCTGTGGTTCTATGATTCCATGATTCTATGATTCTGTGGTTCTATGGATCTGTGGTTCTATGATTCCATGATTCTATGATTCTGTGGTTCTATGATTCTGTGGTTCTATGATTCCATGATTCTATGGTTCTGTGGTTCTATGATTCAATGATTCTATGGTTCTGTGATTCTATGATTCCATGGTTCTATGGTTTTGTGGTTCTATGGTTCTATGATTCTATGCTTCTATGATCTAGGGTAGGGTGTCCCTGCCCATGGCAGGAGGGCTGGAACTGGATGATCCTTGTGGTCCCTTCCAACCCTGACTCATTCTGTGATTCTATGATTCTGTGGTTCTATAGTTATGTGGTTCTGTGGTTCTATGAGTCTATGGATCTGTGGTTCTATGATTCTATGGATCTGTGGTTCTATGATTCTGTGATTCTGTGGTTCTATGATTCTATGGTTCTATGATTCCATGATTCTATGGTTCTGTGCTTCTATGATCTAGGGTAGGGTGTCCCTGCTCATGGCAAGGGGGTTGGAACTGGCTGATCCTTGTGGTCCCTTCCAACCCTGACTCATTCTGTGATTCTATTGTTCTATGATTCTGTGGTTCTGATTCCATGACTCTGTGGTTCTATGACTCTATTGTTCTATGATTCTATGATTCTGTGGTTCTATGGTTCTATGATCTAGGGTAGGGTGGCCTTACCTATGGCTGGGGGGGTTGGAATTGGCTGATGCTTGTGCTCCCTTCCAACCCTGAACTGATTCTATGATTCTATGATTCTATCAATCTATCATTCTATGATTCTGTGATTCTATCATTCTATCATTCTATGATTCTGTGATTCTATCATTCTATCATTCCATCATTCTATGACTTCTCCTCTCCAGGCTGCCCAACCCCATCTCCCTCAGCCTCTCCTCCTATTACTACCTAAACTAAATAACCAAACCATTAAATCAGGAAAAAAAAACAACAATCCAACATAAATCATCCAGATGATGATCGATAATCCCCTGGCATCCTCTTCTTCGCTCTTTCATCCCTCTCCAAGCCCCCACCTCAAGCTTTTCAGACCCAACCAAGCCCAGTTCCTCAGCTGGGATTTCCCACCCAGCTGCTGTGTGGGCTTGGAGGTTATCTGCTGATCAGGAGCTGCTATCAAAACAGTTGCAACAAAGGAAGGGGAAAAACATTTGGGTTTCACAAGGCGCAAGGGCAGGGTTGCGTAAAAGGCATCTCCCCAATTTCTCTTCTCTATGACAGCCCTATAAAAGTCGTCGTAACTCAGCTGCCTGGAGCTGCTTCTGCTGACTTGTCCTTCTTGGTGACAGGGTAAGTGGGATTTGACTGAATCAGCTCCTGGTTGACGGGCAGGGATCCAATCCTGGCCTGTGGGGTTGGACCTCTGGACCGTTCTCCTCCTGGCCAACTGGAAGCGGCAGGCAGGGGTGGGGAGAGGAATTGCCAAGCACTGGGAGGGGAAAGAAAAAACCAAACCAACAAAAAAGAACCCCAACCTGATGGGAGCCTCAGGAATGTGCCTGGGGACTGAGCATCTCTCTCTGGGGATGCTGGGGGAGGGGACAGCACAGCCAGGTTGGACCTCTGGGGGAAGATCTTCAGCGGGAGGGTGCAGGAGCACTGCACCAGGGAGGTGCTTGAGGCCTCGTCCCTGGAGATATTCAGGGTTCAGGCTCAACGAAGCTCTGGGCAACCTGATCTAGTGGAGGATGTCCCTGCTGAATGCAGGGAGGGGTTGGGCTGGATGACCTCTGGAGGTCCCTTCCCACCCAAACCTTCCACATGAGGAGAGGAGAGAGAGAGAGAGAGAGATGCTTCCCAGAACTCCTTTTTGGGAAATGGAGCAGCAAAGAGGAGCAGGATCAGACTTAGGAGCCTCTGCTCAGCAATTTCATCTCACTTGGCTGATGAGATCTGCAAAGGACAAGTCTGGAAGGCTCTGGAGAACAAGGAGCAGCTGAGGGTGTCCAGCCTAGGGAAGAGGAGGCTGAGGGGAAACCTCATTGCTCTCTACAGCTCTTTGAGAGGAGGCTGGAGCCAGCTGGGGATTGGCCTCTGCTCCTAGTAACAAAGGATAGGAAGAGAGGAGAGGTCCTCAGGTTGCACCAAGGGAGGTTTAGGTTGGAGGTTAGGAAAAAATGTCTGTCCTGCAAAAGTGGCCAAGGACTGGACCAGGCTGCCCATGGGAGTGGAGTCTCCATCTCTGGAGGTGTTCTGGAAACCTGTGGCCACGGCGCTTAGGGCCAGAGTTTGGTGGCCATGGTGGGGTTGGGTTGGTGGTTGGACTGGATGACCTTAGGGGGCTTTTCCACCTTTTGGATTCCCCTTTGGAGCAGCAAGGATTGTGCCTCCCAAGTGTTGATCAGCTCTGATTGGTTTGGGGCTTTCCATCACTGTGATCAGCTCTGATCAGTTCTGGGTGGTTTGGAGCTTTCCACCACTGAACTCTCAAGTTCAGCACGGAAGGTTTGGGACACCTTCAGCTCTCCAGGGGCAAGCACTGAACACACAGCCCAGTGCTCTGTGCATCCTCATCCTGCCTTCACCCCTTTGGAGCAGCAGGGATTGTGCCTCCCAAGTGCTGATCAGCTCTGATTGGTTTGGGGCTTTCAAACACTGTGATCAGCTCTGGATGGTTTGGGGCTCTTAATTGCTGAATCTCTCAAGTTTAGCACAGAAGGTTGGGGACACCTCCAGCTCTCCAGGGACAGGCACTGCACACACAGCCCAGTGCTCTGTGTGTCCTCCTCCTGCCTTCATCCCTCTGGAGCAGCAGGGATTGTGCCTCCCAAGTGCTGATCAGCTCTGGGTGGTTTGGAGCTTTCCACCACTGAACTCTCAAGTTCAGCACGGAAGGTTTGGGACACCTTCAGCTCTCCAGGGGCAAGCACTGCACACACAGCCCAGTGCTCTGTGCCTCCTCCTCCTGCCTTCACCCTCTACCTTCACCTGGCTGGAGCACTCTTCTTGCCTTGCAGGTTGACCTCCCTCCAGGAAAGATGTCCTCCTACGGAGCCTTGCTTAGCTCCCGCTGCAGTGACCCCTGTGAAATAACCTGCCCAGAGCCATGCATCAGCTACTGGAACGAGCCCTGTGTCAGCTCGTGTGGAGACTCCAGAGCCATTGTCTATGCCCCACCCGTGGTGGTGACTTTCCCTGGTCCCCTCATCAGCACCTGCCCTCAGGAATGCATCGTGGGAAGCACCATGGCTGAGGGTGGAGGAATGGGATCTGGAGGTGGTGGAGGAGGAATCGGGTCCGGAGGTGGTGGAGGTGGAATCGGGTCTGGAGGTGGAGGAATCGGGTCTGGAGGTGGAGGAATCGGGTCTGGAGGTGGAGGATGGGGCTCCAGTGGTGGAGGAATGGGTTCTGGAGGGGGAGGCTGGGGCTCCAGTGGTGGAGGAATGGGTTCTGGAGGAGGAGGCTGGGGCTCCAGTGGTGGAGGATGGGGCTCTGGCGGCGGAGGATCCTGCGCTGGAGGCAGCTCCTACGGGATAGGCTCCCACGGATCCTGCAGTTCCTACGGTGGCATGGGAGGGGGATCCTGTGGAGGAGGCTTCTCCCGCCTGGGAGGCTTCTACAGGAACTCCTTATTCTCAGGCTTGGGCAGGAATTCCTCTCCCCTTTTCTCCAGGGGCTACTACCGGTACCGCTACGGCAACTATGGCCCCTTCTAGGGTCCACGGCAGAGGGGCAGGGGGAGAG
>VWZI01014570.1:0-21846 GCA_013396835.1 Psilopogon haemacephalus
TCTCCTCTGCCTGATCCTCAGTTATTAGTGCCCCGTATCTGTTATTCAAGGGGAGCTGGTAAGACCAAGAAAGTTGGGAGGGGGCTCTCCTGCCCCTGCGAGGAGGTACCTGCCTCCTGGTTTCCCTCATCTTCCTCTTTTCATGTCCATCTCCATCCTTTTCCTCTCCATCTCACTTCTTTCAACACCTCCCCCCTTTTTCCATCCTATCTGCCACTTTCCCACCCCACACAACATTCTCCTCTTTTTCCCTCAAACCCAGAGCACCTGAGATACATTTGAGTCTCCTCCCACCCCAGGTGTGGCCACTTTGCCCTCCCTGCCAACCCCCCTTTTTAATTATCCCCAGGAAAGGCAGAATCTGTAAGCTTGCCCAACTGGGCAGAAGGGTCTATCACTGGTGCACCATGGTGCACACTGAGTGAAGGGCATCAAAGGCTGGGGGCTTGGTGGCCACCTGGTTAGGTAGGAAGAGACTCCATGGTCACTCCAGCATCAGCTGTGGGTGCTGACTGGGCCTCCTTACTTAGGCAGAGCTCCTCTATGTTTAGCTCCTTAGTTCTGCTCACTTGTAAAATTGTAAAAATGACAGGTATATGTCTGTGAAACATTTTGAGAAGCATTGAATTAGCATGGAGGAAATGTTTGAGAATATCTAAAAAGGAAAATGGAATAAAACTCAAATTTCATTTACACTCTTTTATATCAGAATGGCTAAAACTCTGTCTTGTTTTGTAACTAAGTTAAAACTACCTTTGTTCAGTACAAGGTGAAATCTCAACTGTGTTAAGCCAAGTCAGGGCACTAGATGACTATGATGAGATTCAGGATTTTATTTTATTAAGTTCCTTGAGAGCCAGAGGCTCTCTCTTGTTATCTCAAGCCATGTGTGTTTCTGCTTCAAACTGTACTAATTTTCAGATGGCTTAAGCAATCTTAAGCAATCTTAATTGCACCATTAGGACTGCAGGCTGCAAGTCTTCCAGTGCTCTGTGGGTTGATTGGTGTGGTGGTTCAGCAGTTACCTGCCCCCCCTACTTTGAAATAACATAGGCCAAGACTCAGTTGGCTGGAAGTTAATAAATGAATCTTTACATTTACAGCTCTGCATAACATGCAAGCAGATATTTACAATGTATAACAGACATTTACAGATATATACAGTGAAAAGGTAATACAGAAAGACCACAACCCTCACAGAGATCAAAGTCCCTAAGAGGGGGTTTTAACCACCCCTACCATCTTCCCCTCTTCCCCAATCTTATTGCGCCATCTGTTTCATGCAACAGATAAGTGAAGGTAGATCAGATAGGTAGCACAAAGACATTGATAGATACGTCTCAAATTCTCTTAGGTTACACCACAGGATGCCATTGGCACCACATCCCGTTTTGATTTGACTTAACATTCCAAAGGAATCACAGAAATATTCTGGCTGGAAATGACCCTCAGGACCACCAAGTCCAACCAATATCCCTGCTCTACAAGGTTCACCCTAAACCATATTCCTAAGTACCACATTGCCACATCCAAATGACCTTTAAACACATTCAGGATTGGTGACTCAACCACCCCTCTGGGCAGCTCATTCCAATGCTGACCAGTCTTTCTGTGGAAAAAAGTTTTCCTGATGTCCAGTGTAAACCTGCCCAGACGCATTTTGAGGCCATTCTCTCTTGTTCTATCACCTGTGAGAAGAGACCAGCATCAGCCTCTCCAAGAGGTCCTTTCAGATAGCTGTAGACAGTGACGAGGTCTCCCCTCATCCTCCTCTTTTTCAAACTAAGCATTCCCAGATCCTTCAGTTCAAAAATTCACAAAGTTCTGTCTCACTCCCATGCAAAATTTCACTCTTGCAGTGTTTTTCATCTATCTACAACTGTGTTCTCACTGTATACCAGCTGTTAGCAGGAAATGTCTCCCAGAAATTCTTCCAATACTGGTTCTTAGCTTCATTTTTCGTGTTGCTTTGTTTCTCCCTGTTCAGTATCATATTTGACTTGTGTTTTCCCCTGTGCTTCACTGGTTATGAAGCTTGTCTGTATATCAAAGATCATCAACATTCTTGTATCATTTTTTTTCTCACTAGTACTTTCTACTTCTAACCTCTTTTTGACTGGTGGAAAAAAAAAAANATGAACAGGGTTGCAGAAGGAGGACGTAGAACTTGTGACAAAGAGAACACCAAAGAAATTGCCTTCAGGGTTCAGTAAGTGGGATTATCACCTTAATCTTTTTGAGACAGATATATTGAGTTCAATGTCATTAGCTACACTTTGTAAGTCTTTGGGAAAAAAAGAAAATCTGTAAGACTGAGGGTTTGGTTAACATGAAAGGCTGCTTACGTCTGACCTATATAGCTATAAATTGCACAGTGCTTCATAAAGCACTTCACCTCGTCTCTTAGGGCTGGAAAATCTGTAGCTGCAGTTAGTAGACATCTTCTCAAAAGATGGTTATTGAAAATGTTGGGACCATGTAGAAGGAACATAAACAGTACTAATATAAACCGGGAAGAACAGAGAGAAGCATGTGAACTCACATTGGCCTGTGTACTCCAATGACAGCTATGAGTGAAGTGCTTTAACCTCTCACTTCCCATCAGCACAACCCAATAATTTAGACTTGCATGTGAATCTCGCCAAACAATGCACCATTTGAACATAAAAGAATGGGTGATGTGTCCATTTGCTTTCTCCTGAGACTTTCTTAGGGTGTGCGGTTACTCCTGGAAGTGAACGCTTCACATATTTTATGGGTCTATGTAATGCAAAATGTCTCTTTCCTTAGCTGTCTTTACAAGTACAGGCACTATCACAAGTCAACAGTTCCAACCACTGTGATATTTTTTAAAAGAAAACATGTCTAAAGGCACTGAGTTATTTATAATGTTGTGCTTGTTTGAGGCTAATTGGAGATTTTTTAATGAGAAATTATATTATAGGCTGAGAAAGGAAAACAACATTGTGTCTACTCCACTCATAGGTTGGCCAAGAGCTATAAAAGTCAAAACATAAGTAGGATGGTGTGTGTGTGAGAGAGCTGTTTGAGCCACTCTGGGTGCATCTCTCTCTCCCTGCCTTCTAGCTGGATATGTGTAACTCTTTTCACCAGTTTCCTACTTCTTATCCCCCCTTGCCGATCTCCCTTGCTCACCTGGCATATAAGACAGATAGTGGGATAAGATTGGGTAGTGGGGGGGAAGTGGGAGGGTGGTTGGAAACAGCTCTTGGGGACTCTGATCTCTGGGATGGGTTTAGTGTTTCTGTATTACATTTTCTGTCTATATATATGTAAATACTTGTAATATATTGTAAATATCTGCCTGTATATTGTTCAAAGCTGTAATTTAAAGCTTCATTTATTAACTTCCAACCAGCTGAGTTCTAGCATGGGTTATTTCAAAGAGTGTGGGAGGGTGGGTAACTGCCAAACCACCTCAAATATTTACATTACTTGTTTAACTACTTGTTTGTGAATCTCTTTAAATTGTCCCATCTCACATTTTATATCTGGATTCAGTATGTATATATGCAGTGTTTAATACATATGTCATATATATGACAGTTATATGACATAGAAAACCATTAATATAGGGTAAGCCAGAGGACAGTCTTTGACATGCATCATGAAGTGATCCTTAAATATGTATCCATAGGATGTTTCAAGTGGCATTTAACACTATTATTACTACACTTGTTGATTTTTGTGTGCTGCAAAGAGGAGTCTACACGAGTTACATGAAAAAGAAACAATGACTGCGACCAAATCTCGTCCACAGTCTATGACTACCATTGGTTCCTCACAATGTGCTTTGCATACATTAAAAATAGATACAGTAGAAAGTGATGAGCTCCACTCCTTATCAATCCTGAAAGTCCATGCAGTCGTCATCTCAGCATGTGGAACAAATTTATGAAATCCCAATACTAAATATAAATTATTTAATCATCAAAGATACCCTTTTCTTCTTTCTTTTATTTGATTCATATCCATAGCAACTTCCCCTTGACAATTTTTATTTGCAAAAGAGGCATTTTGAATTGTACTCACTGACACCAAAGTACCCCAATGAATCATCTCTGGTTCCATCTAGTGACCAAAACCATAACCTGATGATGCTCTTCCAGTTCTTGAACAGAAGTAAATTCTGAAGCTGTCAAGCTTAGAAGAGAAATCATACTTTTTTTATCATGAACAGTGTGCTGTACAAATGGCTCTGCTGACCACTGCTGTGACAGAAAGATGTAGAAAGAGACATAAGCACTACCCTAAAATAAATCTCCACAATAGGTGTGATGAATCTTCTAGAGCTGATGACTCCAGCAGTTACTAAAGTGGATTAGGTGACTAGTTTGGTTTGGACATCCCAGATTTAAATGGTTGACATCTAATACCACAAATCCAGGCTATTACCTGCTTCTAGAAAACCTGTTTCCAGATTTTGTGATAGTGTCTGCTAATATAGTTGTCCTCTTCTTCAGACGTATACAACTATATATCAATGATGTTTTATGTAAGATACAAATAGTCTATTAACAATGGACAGAGGTGTCTTGTATAAATAAATAAAAATGGTTTTCTGAACACATAAAACATTATGTGTATGTGTTGGTTTGAGCTAATTGGAGAATTTGAGTGAGAAATTAGACTATTGGCTGAGAGAGGTAAACACAGTGTGTCACTTAACCAAATTTTACTGAGAAAGAAAAAAAAAAAAGTTGTTTTTAAGAACTGTTCTAAAAACAATCAGATAGCAGATGGCTTCTGACCGTTCGGCACTGTGGCTGTTTCTCTTGCATGGTCTCCTTTGTCTCCTTTGTCTTGGTAGCTAATTCAGAATAAAACTATTAACTTTTCTCCTACCACTAATCTCCCTGACTGATCTATTTCAGCTTATCTGCAGCATCAACAGGTGGTGAGATAAGACTGGGGAAGGGGGGAAAGGTGGTAGGGGGTGTTCAGTTACCCTCGTGGAGATTTTGGTCTCTGGGAGGGATGTGGTGTCTGTATTACCTTTTTACTGTATATATCTGTAAACATCTGTTATACCTTGTAAATATTTGCTTGTATATTGTGCATTGCTGTAAATATAAAGCTTCATTTATTAACTTTCAGTGGGGTTTTTTTGAGTCCTAGCTGGGGTTTATAAAAGGTGGGGGGGCAGGTAACTGCTAAACCACTACAGTGTAATAGCATCATATACACTTGTAAAACCATAGTTTAACCTTATTACATCTTCCAAAGTTTGACACAATCACTGCCTACTAAACAGGTATTTTCTTCATCATGATAATAATTCTTTTCTCGTTAGTTATACATATGTGTATATGTAAAGATAATTACTTCTGTGTGAATAAATAAGGGGTTTAATCACTCATTTTGTAGACTGGAAGATTATATATTTTTTTTAACTTTTGTTTAAGATTAAAAGCTACACTTTGTATAGTACCCAAACCACCTGCGTAACCCAATTAATGCTAGTTCATGACAAAAGACATTCCCTCCTAACAATGGACTGGATCTTATTGCAGACACCTTGTACTGCAGCAATTCATGCTCAGAGTTCGTGAGGCAGCAATTGCCTGCTGGAGGCAACATCCCATTGTTAATGTGATGGGGCTAATCAAGCCAATGGTAACCTTTAAAATATTTCACTTTTTCTGTGATGCACATAACCTCCTGACACGTGTTAGAAAATATCTTGAATATGGCAAAAGCTATCATTATCTGACAGTGAAACATTTTATGGGTCACCAGTGAAACTAACTGATGGCAAATTAAAAGTACTTTCTTTAAAGCTCCTTTGTAAAATTCTTCAGTATTGTGCTATAAACCACTTTTCCTATGTCTCCTCAACTCAGCTATGCTCCTAAAATAACAATGCCATTCACTGTGTATGACATTCCTCTAAAAGATTTATTTTAACAACTTAAAGCACTCCATGTCAGTCATGTGTCCCAAATTAAAGGAAACAGGGACTGAATCTCAGGTTATGAGATTACTTCATATACAGAATGATAAAATATCCATATTGTTTTGCTCTTATTCTGCCTATCTTTCAGTCTTAGGAATGTTGTCTTTTGAAGCTTGTCCCCTTGGCATTCATTCACTGAATCAGCAGCTGGATATGTTAGAAGATCAGGCTGACTGCATCCTCTCCAGATACAGAACATATCACCTTTGGGATATGTACAGATTCTATTAGTGCAAAGCCTCAGGCCTGACAATATCTTGCTGCAATGATTGCCTCTTGTGAGTGAATAGTTACCCACATAGATTTAATTAACATCAGCAGCAGAGTATTCACTGTTACAGAACACTGTGGTAAATTACTAATCAGAACTCCAGGCACACTGGAGGGAATAGATATCTGAGGAAATTATGAGATCAGTTTTAAACAATATGGGACAAGCATGAGCAATGTGAGCATTGCTTATATGCATTAAATGCAGTGATGACCTGGCAGTAAAATGCCTTGAAGACTATCACTTAAATTGTCTCCAACAGTTTCACCAGTTAGATATCTGGGGACAGGATGCAGACACAGACAAAGAGGAGGGAGAAGGCTGGAGGAGAGGAGCAGAAATTACAACTGTTTACATCAGTGGCGGGGGTTTTGTTTTTTTTTTTTTTTCTCAGTGGAGCTAAAATATTGGCAAGTGCAGGTAAAAAACATGCAACCAGGGCAGACAAGTAAACAGCGCTGCTCTGAAATAGAGATTAATTAAAATTACTTAAATCACAAACTTGGAATGGACACCTCAGTCCTTTTATAGAGCTGCTGTTTTGGCGCTTCTGAAATGAGCCCACCTGCCTAGTGCAATCAAGGTCACTGAAACACTCCGAAAGTGTATTTTCACTTACAGAGTGCCATTGGGACTGTATTATGCAGTTAAACTCTAAGGATGTTATACCACAGGCAGAGCTCCAGCAGGAGGCAACATGTTCAAGAACTCATAAAAGTTTCTGTGCAATTCCATCTGCCATGAACTAATGCAAGCCATATATAAAAGAAGTCTGCATCTTTTCTGCCTCTAATGTTTACCCAAAATCATTACAGTGTTGTGAAAAAACCCTCTCTCACTGGAGCAAGAAGGTTAAAGTTTAGGATCTGTGATGGCTTTTATGTGAAGCAAAGGAAAGCCTTCTTGCAAAACACTCCGAGAGCACTAATTTCTGTTGTATGTTTTCCAAAACGCAGGGAGAATCATGGAAACTTAGAATAGCACAGAAGACAGAAACGTGAATGAAAAATGCCCTCTACATCTCTCTTTCACTTCCAGATCATACTAAAAAAAAAATTGATTGAGCTTTCAAATACTTCAAGTCAGTTTTCTCAAACACATAAGAAAAAGCAGATCTGTGTTAGAAATCTGGATATTTTTATGCTTCAGCCTTTCAATATCTGTAAAATATTGATAATAGGAGCAAAAACATCACAGCTGACATGCAATCTGCAAGCTAAATGGATCCTTTGCCACTTTGAACTTCATGTTACATATTCACAATAGGTAAACGTATTACCTGCGTGTTCCTGTCAAAGCAAAAGATTTTAAATCAGTAAGGGAGCATAAAGTTTAAGCTTTCATTGTTAAATTTTGGCATGAATGTGTCATCAATATGGAAAGGTTCCTTTTAATCTTGTCTCTGAATAAAATCACAGATTTACAAATTGTCACATTTCTTCAGTATAGTAAATAATCTAACCCACAGCAGCCGACTACAAGCGCTTTCACTGTTAATGCTTTATAGAACATATTAATGTAGTCAATAGGGTGAAGTAATCTTCTCTAACTCAAGTGGACAGAGAAGATAGAATGATCTTTCACCTCAGATCAGGCTCTTATTTCAGATTAGTATCTGACTAATCCCCAGTAATTTCATCACTTCCAATTATTTGATTTGACTTTAAGAACTTACTGTGTCTGTCTGTCAGGCTTTAGAAAGGGAATACAAAATGGGCTGTACTCAAAAAGCATTATTCACAGTGAGAAACCTTTGTCAGCTTTTCAGCTTACGCCAGACAGCAAAAATCCATTAAACCAATAGGATATTTATGAAAAGGGAGTTTAGGACCATTATTTTTAAAGGTAGTTCAAATTTAGAAGAAGCTGAGGGACACTAAGCTCTTAGAAACTGCAAATTACCAGCAAGTTCATGTCATGGCTTCTTCTACCTAACTTTATATATGATTTAAATAATAACAAGCATATTTAAATGCAAGAGCAAAGAGCAAGTTTGAGGAAGATAAAGAAATGTTTTAGAGGAAATAAAAAACTTGCACAGTCAGTGGGATAGTTAGATGTTTACATGTCTTATTTTATACACTATCTAATAGTACGACAACAAAGTATGTACGTAGAAATGGATCTTGCAGGTCATTAAATATTTTAATGTCTCCCATAGCCACTTCAGCATAAAGTGCTAAAATCCTTTGTGCTGAATCATTGCAAGAATTCTCAATACTTGTTGACACTGAAAATACTTGTCTTACTCATGCTGGTTTAATAAGCCACTGACAGTACATTAAACCAAAGTAAAGTGTGGAATGCTTTATCCATTTTATTCTTTAAAAAAGCAATTCCTACATCATTTGCTTAGAACTTTTTATTTATGAATTAATATTTTGCTGCTTTTGCGTTTGCATCAGACATACTTGAAATGGGTGAAATAAACAGCATTCAGGGAAAGTCTGTAGATGCTATTTACGGAGTACAGAGAAGTCACACAAAACCCCAAGAAAGAGTACCACACACAAGGAGATGTAAACAGAACTGTGGAAATAACGATACTCATTATGCATTTGACTTGTTGTGTGCCAGTTCTGCTGTTTTGGAAATGTATGCAATGTATTCGTTCCACTAGAGAGTTTTATATGGATGGGTATATAAAACTAAAATATTTGTAAGAGGATCTAGATTTTTTTTTTTTTCCTGATCATACAGTAAGAGCAGAAACCCATGTTGGCTGTGTTTATCAACAGTTGTGCTTGATTTCTGAACCAAGTTTCACATTTTACCACCTGCCTTGCACAGCTCTTCTGGGGATTCCTTCTTCAGCACAGCTTTTCCTTCATGTTTCCATCTTTACTACAACTTGTCACTGATTTCTTACTTCTGCTTTAAACAAACCAGCTCCTTCAGACTTCTGACCCAACTTAGTTGGGTTCTTTTTGAACCAGAGGAGTAAGAAGACATCATGTGGATTCATCAATAATTAGGATTTTATCTTCTCATCCAGCCCAAGCAGGAATACCACAAGATGCACCATACCTGTATGTAGAGTAATATTTCCTGATAAGAATAGTCCCATTGTGTTCTTATTGAAGCTGGAACATCATTACATAAGTAAAATGGCATGGTCAGAATCACAGTATCATTTAGGTTGGAAAAGACCTACAAGGTCATCAAGTCCAACCATTAACCCAACACTGTCAATTCCACCACTAAACCATGTCCTCAGCACCACATCTCCACAGCTTTGAAACCCCTCCAGGGATGGGGCTTCCACCACTGCCCTGGGCAGCCTCATCCAGGCCTTGACAATACTTCAGAAGAAGAAATTGCTCCTCACATTCTCTCCATGCTGTAAAGGAGACAAAAACTGGTGTCTGCAAAGATTGGAATCAGTGGTCTTAATGATAGAATCCCAGCTTGGAAAAGAAATCTAAGACCATTGAGTCCAAATATTCTCTAACTCTTGTAAAAATTTGATTGAGTATGAAACCACAAAAATGTTTTGGTTGGAAAAGACTTTAAATACCTTCAAGTTCAACCATTATATAGCTCTACCATGTCTGGTGCTAAATCACATTCCTCAGGATCAAATCTCTGCATCTTTAAAACCTCTCCAGGAATGACTTGGACCAGAATCTTCAGTTTTAATATAAGCTCAACACCCATCAGATATTCAACTTCTGTGGAGAAAAATAATGTAAATCTATTCTGTATTATTTCATATAAATACCACAGAAAGTCCATGGCATATCTTATTTTAAAATTGTCTTTCCAGATTCAAAGCAAGGAAAAAGGCTGAAATCAAATAAATTACTCTGCCTTCTTTAATTCTTACCTACTTAATGCTATTCTATATTTACCTAACTCACCATAACCTTTGGTTGAGAATTAGTTAATTTTCATTTCCTCTTTATCCACAAGGAAACAGTAGTTGTTCACCAAATAATCAAGAAGGGGGAAAAAATCAACATAACACATTTTATGTTGTTTACATATCAGAGAGGCCCTTAATAGGGACTAATGATTTTATAGCAATATTAGGATAGGAGTTTGGTAGACACCTCCCCACCCCCAGATTTCTGTTTGAATGGTGTAGCATAGTACAAAGATAAAAGCATTGAAATTTCAAATGAAGCACAGCAGGTAGAGAGATTCACTATGAATTTCAAATACATATTCCTTGCACTGGTGTCCTAATTTAAGTTGGTTGGGTATTTTTTTAAGTGTAATGGAATTATTATAGGACCTAATTTAACCTGAATATATGTAGTGAGTTGGGAAGAAAGATCACATAAGCAACAGCTATCTTGTCTGAATGTTTTCACGACTGTGCACTGAATCAATTTGAAAATTAGCCCCAGAAGTGACCTGAGGATGGCGTTGTAGAGTTGAAGGACTTGGAAACATCAGAGATGATACACATTTGTTTAGCAATAGGGGTTACAGACAATCCCAATTCCAGTGTCTCTTGGGTTCTGTTTATATCACAAATTTTTCACTGATATCACTAAAAGACGCTCATATAAGTCCTCCTGGTATAAAAGGAGTACAGACAGAATATATGCAGCTGTGATAGACTGCTGATAGATATACAACTACAGAGGAAAATGCACGTGAAAACACAAACTGAATCTAGATCAGTCTCTGACAGATTGAGAAACAACTGTGGAATACATCCATACAAGTTGGTTGTGCAGCAAGTTAAAATTAAACTGAAGTAAAAGGTAGAAATCTCTGGGAACAGGTACAATCTTGTACCTTACTTAGCAAATCAAAAGTAACATAGTATGACAGTTATTCAACTACAGTTCTTAGGCTGTATGATAAAATATCATCTATATTTCCACAAAGAAGTACAGAGCAGATGGGAGAGTCCAAATAATGCCTTGTCCTTGTTTCTGCCAGGACCATTATCGGAACCATCAAGCTATCAAATGCTCATCTCCACAGACCTAGACATGAGGGCAATGGTTGATGGAAATGAAAATTAAGATCTCAGAGAAAGTGACACAATGTCCAGGCCCATCCTTCCTCAGGCTGTCTCAGGACAGTCTTATCTCCATTGTCCACTGTGAAACCCATTCCTGTGGATCAACATCAGAGTATCTTCCGGACTGAGGAGAACAACTGCCTAAGGGCATGGAACTTATTAAGGGCTGCAGGGGAAGAACACCTGTGGATTGTGCTGCAAACAAGGAGATGGGGAGACAGTTTGATGTAAACTAGTTCCGTTTATTACATGCAATTGTTCATCTTATATATGCTTAGATATTCTAAAGAAGGCAGTGTGTAACTATTTTATTGGCTATTTACCCAACCGAATAGCTAAAACTAATACAGTGATTGGCTTAACTAAAAATATAAAGTCACACATCTCTACTTGGTACAAAATACATCTGCTTAACATCTAAAAACTGTGAGTTCTTTGTTATACCTTCTTATCAGAGTTTTTACAACCTCTAAGGTCATCCTGTTCTTGGCTCCACCAGACACCTGCAATTACAGCCTATGTGTCATCCCTTAAACCCTCACTGTTTTTCCCACATTCTGTTTCCATTTATTATGAGTCTGTGTACCAACAGATTGCACAAGAATTACTGTAGGATGAGGGAGGAAAACAAAAAATAAAGGAGAGAGAAGGAGTAGCTGTGTATATATTGCTGGTTGGCACACCTGTTTGGACGTGCCCTGTATCGAACCAACACAATCTGTCCTGTGTTCTTGTTAAATTTCTTTCTACTGCTTTCCTGGTTGAAAAACACTTGTGTGCCTATGTATGTGTCTGAGGGTGCAGCTACAGCCAGACCATGGACTGGAAGGTCTGTGTGTTTGCGGTGCCAGCAGCTGCAGAGCCCTGATTGAGTGGATGCTAATGTCAGCAACTGGACTGGGACTTTGAGATACAGGGACAGGACTGTGGAAACGTGCAAAGGAGCTTATGAATGTCAGCAAAGATAAGCCAGGTGAGCCAGTAAGTAGATGAGGTCATCTGGAAGCTAGAGAGTGAGTAGGTCTCTAAGAGTGAGACACAGCAGTGGAGAAGGTAGAGTGTGATTCTTGGGGATTGGGGAATTCCAGATGGCTCTGTGTGTGTGTGAGGACATTTGTGCTAGCAGCTAAAGCAGGGATGTGGCCTCAGAAGTTTTTAAGCCCAGCTGTCAGCAACTTTGCAGTCTGCACTCCAGCTACTGGGCAGAATGGGCCATTTGTGAAGGCATTCACATATATACATATTCCTACTATCAGACCTTTTCGGCCAGAGAGAGGAGAATGAGACTTTTTATGTCTATACCGTCTCTTCTTTCTGCATGATTTCTCTGTATGTCTCTCTATGTATCTGTGCAGTCCACTGTATGTACAAATGTGTATTTTGTGCAGGGGTGTTTGAGAATACAAGAAAGAAGAAAGACCATAGAGAGTTATAAAACACATCTGTTTATAAAACACTGTAACAGTCATATGGGTTCCTAAAAAATCTGTATTGATAAGCTCGATAACAGATTTTTGTGCAATGATAATCCTTTTCCTCTTCTCTGCCAGGCTAGGTCATACTAAGGTGACAACTATAAGCTCCTTTCATTTCTGGTGGTTTTAACTGCTTCAAAAACTTCTCTTAGAGATTTTTCTGTCCAGCTTCTGATGATGTTTTTACCAAGTTATCCACAAACAGCTCCTTCTCTTCACATTATTTTTTTCCTGCAAAAATTATATTGGCTAGGCCTTTTGCTTTAGTCGCATTGTCAAAGCTTTCCAACTTCTTTCTCTGCACAGCTGCGAGTAGAGGCTCATGGGATCCAATTAGTGCAGATCCTGCTTCTCTGTAATAGAGCTGTTAGTTCTGTGCACTGTATATGGTATCCATTGAATTCTGCAGATACATCTGAATTCAAAGGCTTGAATTCATCATTCTGTTACTGCTGTTTGAGTTTCACCCATTTCACACTGTTCAAGCTCTTGAGAACACAATATTTCTAAGAAGTTTCTTTTTTTTCAGCTCTTGGATCTACGAAGATTGTTCTTGTCTTTCCAGGTTGTATTTTGGACAGTGAGCACTGTTAGCGTGAGGGCAGTTCTTTGTATTTCTGTTTCAGGTTTCCTGTCTTTCATAGTAGTAGTACTGAGATACTTGAATAAGTCCCTGCATTCAACTTTCTTACTTTTGATGTCTATTTCTTGTTCAGTGTCAGTAATCCTCATTGTCGTTATTCTTTTTATTTTGGACCTCATCTCCATACTACATATCATTGCAGTGCTATCCAGCTTTGTTATTCCTCCTATCAAATCTACATCACCTTCAAAGGGTAGATTACCTGTATTACTAACCGACAGCACTCCTTCAAAGTTTGTAGAGTCCTTTGACGTACCATGTTCAAGGAAACAATTGAAGGGATGTGGCAATAGGAGACATCACTTTCTTATACCAGCTGTTATATGGAACTACTTACTCAGTGTGTTGCTTTCAAGGACTTTACTGCCTGCACTGTACTAAAGGATTTCAACAGTTGCCACTATTCTTTTGCTAATGTTGAGTGTCTTCATCACAGTTCATAGTATTCCTTGTCATACATGATCAAATGCTTTATTGAAGCCTATGAAGCTCCAGTGTAGTTCCGTTTTTCGTATGCTCAGTATTTTCTGTTCAATTTCTCAAGTTGAATGTCTGATCTATTGTACTTGGTGTCATTCTAAAACCTTCTTCCTCCTCCTCTTCAGGCAATGTCTTTGGCAGATCAGGTAGATATACCATCACACTGTCAAAGTCTCTTTTTGGCAAGCAATGACCTGACAGCCGGTATGTGTGAAGCTTCTGAATTATAACAATAGCAGAATCTCCTTTGATTTTTTGCAAATGTTTAGATCTCCTGATGGAGATTTTCCAAAGCTGTAATTTCCTGCTTCTGATGTGATGAGTGTAAAGATGAAGAAATTGATAGTGGACAGTTTCATTGCTTTCCTGAGAAGCTTTTTTGTGGTTCTCATATTTCAAAATGTTTCCTGACCAGACATCTTACTGCTGTTAAATTTATCACACTTTATGAATTGTTCACATTCAATTTCCTAGGTCTGCTGCTTAATTATTTTCATTGAATTTAATGCACTGATTTTTCCATCAATAACATGTTTGGCCTTGTCATTACTTTTTCATATACTTTTACTTTTTTTCATACACTGCTTTGTGAGCAATGGAAAATAAGGTGGACTTCAGATCAAAAGCAGCACACTGCCCTGGCAAACATATTTACTCTAAAAGTTTTCTGAAAATGACTTATAGAACTTCATAAGGACTCCAGGTCTACACCTCCACAAAGAAATTACTAGAGACCTTCACAGAGTAGTTCAGTTTTCCCTTCCCATTTCAAGGTCTTACTTGAAGTATCAAAAACTTTTCTCTTGATAGGAGAACAGCCAGAACAAAGTCCTTCACTGCAAAGTCCTCAAGCACATGGTAAACTTCCCATTCCTACAGGTCTTCAAGGTACAATTGGACAGGGTGCTAGATCATCTCATGGATCTCAGATCCATGGACACCATTAAACTTCTCACTGTCAAGCTCTGACTGGGTAAACATCTTCTGCTTTTTGCAATAACATTTTAACTATGCTTAAGTAAATCGACAACTTTCTGCGGACATTTTAGTGCGACCACTTTGGAAAAACTAACAAAGGTAACCAGAGATAACTGGTCTCTGTATAATCTTAATTTGATCTGACCATTTAGAAGCATGAATACTGGTGAGTTATGTAAAATTAAATTGCAGAGTCTTGTTGCTAATGAACTGCAATATATACAGATATATTTGTTAATTTATTTTATTATTGGTGCTAATCACATCCTAGACTAAGGCTATTGACACAATAATTAGTAATACATGTTTCTGTCACTTTGCAAAGCCCTTGCAAAATGTTTGCATGTATTTGAAAAGTCTGCAAGTTCATAATGTGATGTATAATTGGCCAGTGTGAAATGGGCAGAACGGTTGTCTTCAAAGACATTTCCGGTCAAGCTTCACTCAATATTCTCTCACTCCAAGTAAAATAAACAGGTCTGAACTTATCGGNTGTATTTGAAAAGTCTGCAAGTTCATAATGTGATGTATAATTGGCCAGTGTGAAATGGGCAGAACGGTTGTCTTCAAAGACATTTCCGGTCAAGCTTCACTCAATATTCTCTCACTCCAAGTAAAATAAACAGGTCTGAACTTATCGGAATTTTGTATTTGTTGTACAGTAAAACCTTATAGCTTTTGGGCTTTTATACAACTAAGATTTATAGCATCTATTCTCACTGTGCAGACTCCTACGAAAATGTTAATAGAAGGCTAGTTTTGCCAATAAATCCCTCAAGGTGCAGAGAAAAATATCTGTTTCAGATGAGTTGTTCAGAACAAAATCCACACTCCAAATAGAACATGGTATTTAGACTTAAGAGACTCAGCTCTAAAAATGTAAAGGTATTTCTTTCCCAGTTTATAATAAAAGTAAAATCAAGCCCCCCAGCTCCTGATGACTCATAGATATGGGCTTATTTTCTTAAAATGAATCTAGAATACTTTGCAAGGTCTAAAAACATACAACAGACTTTGCTATTCTAACCCATGAGGCTAGAAGATCACGAATGAGAAAGATAATAGGTTTGCCAGACTGCTAGCAGAATGTAAGAAGTGCTTGATTGTCTGAAATAATGGAAACCTATCTAAATATTATGGGAAATAATAAAACGGATTAGGAGAAGAAGACAAGAGAGAAAGAGGGAAACAGAACGAGGACAACAAAGTTATGTGTCTTTACCTGAATCTCCATTACAGCTTAAGAAGTTGGAAAGAAGCTTATATAAACTGCCATGCCTATTTCAAAATGAAAAACATTCTTGTTTACAAGTTATGGATATGTCTTACAGCTACACTATTGTTTGTATGTCCTACAAATTATATTTTTTTGGCATGGTGTAGCATTGCTGACTTTCTGAGTAATTACTTCCTCTTTATTTAATTATGTAGCAGATTATTCCTACATTAAAATCCTCTTCCCTAATAAATTCTTTTCTGATTGTAACTTTTTTTTTCCAAGACTGTTTTGAATTTTAGATCAAATCCTATGGCATAATTGCATTGCCTTCCCTTCATTCTTTTTTTCTTCTCTTGCACATTTACTGCTTCTGTTCCTTCTATATCTCATCTTCTGCACAAATTTTCCAACAAATCAGCTGGTATGTCCAGAATTACCTCAAATAATTATTTAACTATTGTAAACTGAAGTTCTTTGAATACTTCTGATCAAAAAGGACTCAACTAAATGTTCAGCCTTCAAACACACTTTACTTGTGGCAATCCTGCAATGGTTAAAAAAATTCTATTAGAAATCATGTTTCACAACTCTATATAGATCTGGACAAGTATCTGAAACAGGACTTTGTAGGTATTTGCTTAATATTCTATCTGCTTAAATAAAGAAGATTCATTTATATAGACTCTGACCCTATTGATGTTTGCTCATGTATAGTTAGTAAGTCAATACTGGTAACTTTCAATTCAAAACCAATTTTGAAATCATAGCTGCAAGTATTGATATTGCAAACATTATCTGGAAGAGATCAGCTGATCTAGATGGGTAGCAGAAAAAATAAACCACATATTTAGTCATCTCCTTTTGGCACTACATCAGAGCAAGCAAAAGGCAGCTCTAAACTACTCTTGCTTTTCTCAGGTTTTCAGTTCTTCATTATAAGAAAGGAAAGATGCCCAGAGGACAGGTGTATGTGTAGCCAAAGTAATTACTGCACAGTTACTCACATTTTGAACATTGCCTATGTAGCTATCAGAGGTCATTTTAGCATATTTTTCTATCCTGATACACACTTACTCCTGGTGTGTCCATCAACTTAATGGATTTTTGTCATTGATCATGCCATAACCTGTCAAATATTCCTACAAAACCTGATTATCAACAATGTTGTCAAAACATTTGCTGTCACGGAAGCACTCAGAAGCAGACAGCAACAGCCACCAGAAAACTGAATTTATTGTAACTAATCTACTCTCCTTTTGACACAATAAAGTCACATATTTGTATGCCAACTGGGAAAGTACTGTTACACAATTTATTAAAGTATTTGGAGAGGTAAACCAAAATGTGCACACTCAGAAAAGGAATATCTCACCAAAGTGAGAACTCCTTAGACAATGTCCTGTTCTAAGGGGAGAAGATCCAGCTGCCAGGCTGCTTCTGTCTGGAGAGATGCCCTGGAGCACCCCAAATTCCCTATTTCTCCCATCCCTGCAGGTTTGAATGGGAGGAGAAAGCAACACAAAATTCCTTTCCCCCCCACCCTCCACCCTGTGGCTTGAAAGTGGGGCAGCAAAAGGTAACTTTCAGCATGTGTGGAAACTCATGTGGCAGCACATGCCGGGATTCGGGCTGGTGATTAGCTGGGTCTTTTGCACCCAGTATAAATTGGCAAATGGACACTTTGTCCAAAAGAGCATAAATGGGGCAAGGGAAAAGGCATGAGTGTTCCCACCAGAAAGGTTCCCACCTGTAAAGATTCCCACCTGGAAAAGCTCCCTGGTTTACAGAGCCTGCATGACGAAGTTCCCATTTTGGACCATCTCAGCTTTGGATGGCTCTTACCTTTTGCATGGCTCTTGGATCATGCACTGTCCCTGCCTTTGGACAGTCCCCCACTCTTGCAATATCCTGTGCAGTTTTGCAAGCTCTGCAAGTCCGAGTCTGTTTGAGAGAGCTGCCGGTGGCACATGGACCCAGCTGCTTTAAGGACCTTGCTGCAGCTGACTGACTGTTTTTCTGGCTGAGGAGATTTCAGCAGCTCGGGTCTCCCCTGTTGATGTGGAGACAGCATAGCTTCCACAAATCTCTGTCTCATGGAAACCATATTTTTGAGATATTGGACTTTGATGTTTGAATCCAATTGGATACTATTTACAGCCAGAATCAACTGAGCCACAGAGAATTCAGCAAGGAATCACTGCTGAGCACCTATCTCATCATTGTGAGTAAAGCTGTTTCCCTTAATTCTCTGCTCAGCCAATTAGTAGTGGGGTGACAGCTATGTTTACAGCTTAGCCTTTTCCATTTTCTGACTTCCTAAATCTCTGAATTTGTCTATAGAATCCTTTTGAAGATCTTACCAACCAAATTTAACTTGTAAAAAAATCAAACTAATTCTGTATATATAATTTGGAGGTGGGATTTTCAGGGAAATAAAATTATTATATTTCTATAATTCCTGACTTGGCCACATTAATCTCTGGCTTCACAACAAGAGAATCCACTCTCTCTATAGCAGGACTACATTTATACCCTGAAAGTTTTTGTGTTTGTAATGGAATGGGGTTTGATTAACTAATGGATTTTTCCAAAATTAATGTTATTAATTTTAATAATAAACTGGTTCAGTTGTAATGGTCATGGAACAAATTACATAAACAATATCTAAATCTAGTTTTAACTATCAATGTATATAAATTTTTAAATCCAGTTAAACTCAATTAAACTGGAAGAGAAGGTTTCTTGTGGTTAATTACTCCACTTGCAGTTAGTTATCCCGCATGGCCATTAGATGGACTTAAGGCTCTTTCCGTTTAGGCAGAAGACTAGATAGATGAATACTTAAGGTATTTACTCACAAATAATATTTCTCAACTTGCAAGGCTAGCAATATTAAAACAATACCCAAAATTCTTGCAGGGAATTGCGTTGGTTGGCTAGAATAGAATGGAATGGAATGGAATGGAATGGAATGGAATGGAATGGAATGGAATAGAATAGAATAGAATAGAATAGAATAGAATAGAATAGAATAGAATAGAATAGAATAGAATAGAATAGAATAGAATAGAATAGAATAGAATAGAATAGAATAGAATAGAATAGAATAGAATAGAATAGAATAGAGTAGCTCTGGCCGGTCTGGCTAATGAGACTTGTGATTCTTCCCTGGTTCCACAGGCTGCTGGGGGAAGGGGTGGTGGATGGTTTCTGACTGGCCCTGGCTTTCCCTGAACAATATGTGTTCCTCCAGGGCTTGCTCATCTCAGGAGATTCAGGGCTGCTCTGGTAGGCATAGGCCAGATATCTTGCGATGTGTCTCAGCAGATGTGTCATGCTGTCTGCTATCTATGCAGCTGTCAAGTGAAAGTAATTAAAGCTGTTTCTGGTAAACTCGAAAAAGTTTCCTGGCTGGATTATAGCTTAGCAGAAGTATGCTATAAAGCAATAATGGCAGTAGCACAGCCATTATCACTGCTAGTAGGCAACAGGCATGTATACAGCAGAACACAGAATACTGCTAAACCATGGAACAACAGCAAAGAACATTGTGCTACCTCCTTATCTGCTTTTATATCGATGCCTGAGACTGGTGGGCCTTTGGACATAGATTATCCAATCAATGTGGCAGTAAGTCACTCTTGACCATATCTAGGTGAAACCACAGCTTGCTATTACCATATTAGGGAAGACACATAGGCCTAGATAAAAGCAAGAGCAAAACAAGTTGGGTAAGCCAGAGTGCTCAGACTCTGTGGCTCCAGGTCTTTTGTTCTTTTTCCCAGAAAAATATGTCCGGAAAAGCCAGCACGTGTATCAGCCTATTTTTGATCCTTCAGGTTTACCACGACAGTGCTGTAGCCAATTTGCTAGTTAGTTGGGGCTGAGTTTTGCAGGCAACAAAAGGACCTCTGGATCTCAAGGCAGCAGCAACTGTCTGGGGGACATCAAGCTGACCTTTGTCAGCACCTAGCAAGTCTCAGTCCTTTGTTCGGGGTCTGACAGGTTGGGGAGAGAAGGAGAAGGCTCCAGGGAGATCTTTTTGCAGTCTTTCAGTTATTAAATAGGGCTTATATGAAAAACATGGACAACCTTTTTAACAGAGCCTTTTCTGTTAGAACAAGGGGTAAAGGTTTTAAACTAAAAGAAAGCAGATTTACACTCAAGATAAGGAAGATATTTTTTACAGTAAGGGTGGTGAAACACCAGAACATGTTGCCCAGTGACATGGTAGATGCTCCATCCCTGGGAACATGCAAGAGCAGATTGGACAGGGCTCCAAGCAACCTGATCTAGTCCCTGCTCACTGTTGGAAAGTAACTCCGTGGAGAAAGACCTTTAAGTCCTGGTAGACAGCAAGTTATCCATGGGACAGCAATGTGCCTTTGTGTCCAGGAGGGCCAATATCATCCTTGGGTGCATTAAGAAAAGTATGTCCACTGAGTCTAGGGGTGTTCTCCTCCTCTCCCTCTACTCTGCCCTGCTGAGGCCACACCTGGAATACGCTACCCAATTTTGGGCTCCCTGGCCTAAGAGACACAGGGATCTCCTGGGGGCAGTCCAATGGAGAGCTCTGAGGCTCATGGAGGGTCTTAAAGATCTGTCCTGTGCAGAAAGACTGAAAGAACTGGAGCTGTTTAGTCTTGAGAAGGATGAGAGGGGGTCTGATCCATGTCTATAGATATCTGAGCAGTGGGTGTCAAGATCAAGGTGATAGTCTCTTTTTCATGGTGGTCACTGATAGGACGAGGAACAATAGGTACAAGTTAGAACACAGGAGGTTCCACCTCAACACAAGGAGATACTTCTTCACCATGAGGGTGATGAAGAACCAGAACAGGCTGTTCAAAGTTGTGGAGTCCCCTTTTTTGGAGACTTCAAAACAAACCTGGATGCATTCCTGTGCAGCCTTCCCTAGGTGATCCTTCTTTGGCAGGGGGTTTGGACTCAATAATCTCTGGAGGTCCCCTCCAATCCCTAGTATTCTCTGATTCTGTGACCTTTAAAGGTCTCTTCCAAACCAAACCATTCTGTAATTCTATACTACTAGCAGGACTTCAGGACCTGACTTCTGCTCCAGCTGAACCCTTCTGACATATCTACTTATTCCCTTCTAGGGGAAAAGACACTTTTACTGAATGCATCTGTGTATTGTTTTTGCTGTTATCAAGTAAATTTTTTAGCCCAGTGTCTCCAAACAAAACTAGACTGTTTTGAATTTCTTTAAGAGCAAAGTAAAGAAAGTTACCCTTTCCAAGTGACTAAAAAAAGTTAGAATATTCTTAGAGACTGTAAAGAAAAATTAAAGCACTGCAAGTCAGAGCAGGATCCTTAAAACTCTCTAAATTCTCCCTGTGGAAGAGTCTGTGGGTTTTTTTCCACTGAGTATATAAGAAGCCTAGAAGATTAGCCTGCTGTCTCAGGTACTTAAGTTAGTTGCCTAAAGTTAAGTGGTGTGGAGGCTGTTCTTTCCCCATTCCCACAACATTTATAATTAATCAACTGAAAATCAGTTCATGAGCAATTCACATCAGGAAGAGATCAATTCACAGGGGAAGGTATCTGCAATCAGTAATCCAGGCTGCTCTAGATAAATTTGTAGAATAAATTCTGCAACATGAATTATTCTACTTGCTTTTCAACTAGTTTAACTTCCTTCAAGCTTTGATGTTATTTGAAGGCATCAATACTTCTAGTTGTTTGAACAACTTTCTACAGTTTCTGCCAAGCTCTTTTGAACTGTTTGAACAGTTCCATTATCTCTAGTTACATTTGTCTATTCAAAACATAGTGTAGTGGGTTTGCAGTGACCTGCCCCCCCC
>VWZI01014572.1:0-17459 GCA_013396835.1 Psilopogon haemacephalus
TCAGGAAAAGAACTATGCTTTATTCACAGATGGTTCCTGTTGTCTGGTTGGGAACAAGCGAAAGATGGAAGTCAGCGGTCTGGAGTCCTACCAGGAGAGTTACTGCAGTCAATTTGCTGAGGTAAAAGCAGTCCAACTTGCTCTTGATGTGGCTGAATGGGAAAATTTGCCTATCTTTACCTCTACACTGACTCGTGGATTATAGACAATGCTCTATGGGGTTGGGTAAAGGACTGGAAAAAGAGTGGCTGGCAGAGGATAGGAAAGCCTATTTGGTGTGCTGATCTATGGCAGGACATTGATGCACGACTGGAGAGAATTCCAGTGAAGGTGCGACACGTAGATGCACACATCCCTAAAAAGAAAGCTACTGAGGAACAGCAACACAACCAGCAGGCAGACCAAGCTGCTAAGATTTCTCAAGTTGACACAAACAGTGATGTTGATTGGAAACACCGAGGTGAACTGTTCTAAGCTTGGTGGGCCCATGACTCATCTGGACATCAAGGCAGAGATGCAACATACCAATGGGCACATGATAGGTCAGTTGACTTATCCATGGACACTATTACCCAAGTCATATATGACTGTGACATTTGCTGCTATTAAGCAGGCAAAGCGAATCAAGCCCTAATGGTGTGGTGAGAGATGGTCAAAGTACAAGTTTCAGTAAACTCTGAGTGAATTAGACAGGGGTGGATTTTGGTGGCTTGAACTAATTGGAGGATTTTAATGAGAAATTAGGCTAAGAAATGGAAACACTGATGATGCAACTTCACTCACAGATATAGTGAGAAAGAAAAAAAAATGGTTTTAAGAGTTGTAACCCAAACATAGATAAGTCAGATGGCTTCAGATCACTCTGGGCTGTGGCTTTGCATGGCTGTTTCTCTGCCTTCTGTAGCTGATTCTGGATAATTCCTCTAACTTCTTTTCCTACTGCTAATACTCCTCTGGTTGATCTACCTTCACCTATCTGCTGCATTAACAGATGGTCAGATAAGATTGGGAAAGGGGGGAAGGTGGTAGGGGTGGTTAGAAACCCCTCTTATGGATTTTGATCTCTGGGAGAGGTGTGTTGTTTCTGTATTACCTTTTTACTGTATATATCTGTTAATATCTGTTTCACATTGTAAATATCTGCTTGTATATTGTGCATTGCTGTAAATATAAAGCTTCATTCCTTAACTTCCAGCCAACTGAGTCCTAGCCTGGGCTATTTCTAAGATAGAGTTGGAGGGGTGGGGTGGGGCAGGTAACTGCTAAAACACCACAGGAGGTTTTCTTGATGCCCCTCCTGGTTTCAGCATATATTGAAAACTGTATTATTTCATGGTCAGTGGACCCCAGGCAGCCTTGGACCACCACATTTCCCACCAGCCCTTCTCTATTTGTGAACAGCAGGTCGAGCAGGGCTGCACCACTGATAGGCTCGCCTAACAGCTGGATTAAGAAGCTATCCTCCATGCACTCTTGGAACTTTCTCGACTGCTTCTTCTCTGCAGTGTTAAATTCCCAGCAGATGTCTGGCAAGTTGAAATCACCCACAAGAATGAGGGCAAGTGATCTTGAGGCAGCCTCCAGCTACTTAAACAATAATAGATCAACCTCTTCTTCCTGGTTGAGTGGTCTGTAACAGACTGCAACCAGGATGTCTGCCTTTTCAGCCTTCCTCCTAATTCTTACCCACAGGAACTCCACCTCAACATCCTTAATCTCTACTTCCATGATGTTCAGTGCCTCCAGTGCCTCTATGATATACAGGGCCACTCCTCTACCCCTTCTATCTCACCTATCTCTCCTGAAGAGCCTGTAGCCATTGATTACAGCACTCCAGTTTTGTGAGCCATCCCACCACGTTTCTATGATGGTGACAACATCATAGTTTGCCTGTTGCACAAGGGCTTCCAGCTCCTCTTGCTGTGTGCATTGTTGTACATACACTTCAGCTGGGCTGCTGATTTTACCCCTATACCTGGCTTAACAAAATCAGCCTCCTTTTGTTCATCTCTAGTGCTACTATGTTTCACTCTCTTCCCCTTCCTGCCTAGTTTAAAGCCCTTTCAACAAGCCCTGCCAGCTCATGTGCCAGGATCTTTCTCCCTCTCTGAGACAGATGTACCCCCTCTGTCGCTAATTTTTTTTTTTTTTTTTTTTAAACTGGAGGAGGTGAGTGCTGAGCTACCCTTTCTGTCTGGCCAGCAAGACTGATGGAGGAGCCGTCAGCACGATGGTGGGCAGCAATGTGGGGAAGAATGTCCTCTGTGGTTCATGAGTAGTGTGGGCTCTCAAAGCTCAAGTACTTTCTTGCTGCCACCCTGCAATCAGTGGGGACTCAGGCTCTCCACAGAGGACACAATGGGCTTGAGGAAACCACTGCTGCCACATCCAGGCACAAGAACTAACCCAGACACTTCCCAGCTGCTGTGTGTCCAAACCAGCTGCAGCAAGGCTCGGACAACTGTTACCACTGCCACTCTGCAGCTGGCTGTGCTGCTTGGCCCCTTGCCAGCACAGAGAGAGGATTTATTGCTGAGATTTTTGTGGTGGCTGCTGCTCCATTCCTCAATTTCCTTACCTGGAGGAATCTTTTGGCTTCCTCTGGGGTGTTTTGCCTCTTTGCTGTTTGGGACAGGATTCATCTCTGCAAGGCCATGCACTGTAATGCCCAGCAGGACTTGCCTGCTCATACAGTCACAGAATAGTTTGCATTGGATGGGACATTAAAGCTCATCCAGTTCCCACCCCCTGCCATGGGCAGGGACACCTCCCATTAGCCCAGGTTGCTCAAAGCCTTCAGGGAGGGGGCAGCCACAATCTCCGTGGGCAACCTGTGCCATTGTCTCTCCACCCTCACTGGAAAAAATTTCTTCCTCATCTTCAGTCTCAGTTTCCTCTCTTTCAGCTCAAAGCCATTGTCCCTTGTCCTGGCACTCCCAGACCTTGTCAAAAGTCCCTCCCCAATTCTCTTGGAGCCCCTTCAGTTACTAGAAGGCTGCTCTAAGGTCTTCCTGGAACCTTCTCTTTTCCAAGCTGAACAGCCCAAACTCTGCCAGACTGTCCTCATAGGTCCCAGTGGCCTCCTCTGGACCTGCTCCAGCAGTTCAGTGTTAAGCAGAAACTTGGAGCTGCTTCAATCTGCAAACTGCCATGCCCTTTGCCCTCCCACCTATGGCTCTCCATCAGCATGCAAGCAGGTGGCTCTGGCAGCTCCTATCCCTGTCTGAACCATGACAGCATCCTGATCTGTCCCTCCAGGGGCTAGTGACCCCATACATCCAGGATGCTTCACTTTCACCCCCTTGTTCCTGACCACAGCCCCTCTGCTAGGAGGAGCTGGACCTGCTGCACAGACAAAATGCTGCTTTTCTAAATCTGCAAGACAGATCCCTCCTTTGCCATATACATCAACAGGGAGGAATTAATTGTTTTCAGTTTCTCTGGATTTGCACATCAAGAAACTTGCTGGGGTTGTTTAACCCTTCAAACACATCCTGCATTTCTGCAACATATTGGGAGAAAAAAAAATCCTTATTTATTGACTTCCCTGTGGAAAGATATCAAGCTGGTATTAGTTAACAATGCAGATTTGCAACAGTGAAATAATATTCTGAGAGCAAACTCTCTCTCCACAGCCTGAGCAGGGCCATCTGCATATGGAAGGAGTTTCTTCCCCCCAGAGGCAGCAAGAAGGAGCTGTGACTCCTCAAAGCCTCCTCATGCACTGTGCAGAGAGAAATATTTTTGCCTCCTGTTCTGACATATGGTTGCAGAGAAGAGATGAAGCCACCTGCTATGTACATGGTACTTCTGCTCATATAAACCCAATCTTGGTCTTGTTTCAGCTCAGACTTTTCTCCTCAGACCACTGGAGCAACGTCAGAGGCTTGAAGGACAACTCTCACATTTGAAGTTTACCAAAGTATATGGGAATTCCAAGGTAGAAAACAGCAAAAGTGATATTTAAATGCTGCTGCTTCCAGGCTGAGAAGACAAAGATCTCTTTTGCTGTGGTAAGAGCTTCCTGAGACACTGTGGGGAGCCCTTCACCACTGCAGAAGGGAAAGGTGACCACAGCCAGGTGCTTTTCACCACTCGTTGCAATGTGGCAGTGATCAAACAGCAGTGTGTACTACATCCTTATAAATGCACGCAGTATAATCCCAAGTTCAGCAACCCACATTCCTGTGTTTCTTTGAACTCGATTCTGCTTTCATCAGAAACTCTTCCTGTTCAGAGGAGGTCAAGCACAACCTTTTCAAGTCTCAGCTCACAGAGGATTAATGCTTGGTAACTCTGGGAACAGTGGGAGCTGGGCATGTTTGTGATCCCAGGCAGAATCCCAGCCCTGCTCCCCACAGCTTCAGCGGGTGTTTTGGCGTAGTCTAGGCAACCAGCTTCTAAAACCCCAAATTCCTGTCCTGGAACTGAAACTTGTTGCCCCATTCCCCTGAGTTGCCTCTCTGAATTCAGAGTCTCTTTCTCTGTGGGTCTTTTGGAGATAACTATTCATAGGCAGGAAATTTGTGGGGGGAAAAATCCCAAAGAAACAAAACCCACTCCTAAACCACATTTTGGAGTAAAAACACAAAAAGAATAAGGGTAGTATCTCTGAACATAACATCTGGGTACCTCCAGAAATACACGACCTTACCCAGGCGACAGAGCACAAAAAGAGAAGGGCAAAACTTCAGCAGCTACACTGACATGCCCCTGTTTGTTGGCTGCAGCATTGGCTTTCAGGGGCAGATCTGAGCCTCTGAAGTGGTGGAGGAACTCATCGCAGCTCAGTCTGGCCCCAGGAAAGAGATTATCACAGACACATTAGGCCAAAAAAGAGAAGTGGCACTCCCAGCAAAGCACTTGTCCTGCAAAGGAGCAAGGACAAGCAGCCCCCTACATTTGCACTGCAGCTCTTGCAGCCCAGCCCCTCAAGAAGCATTCTTGAGGCTCACAGAAGGGCTCGGCTTGTGGCAGCTCAGAGCTTCAGTGGTCTGAGTACAGCCCTCTGCGAAGAGCTCATAGTCTCCCTTCTGAACAGAGATAGCCTGTCTTGGATAGGGCAGGAGCACAGCAGCCACTGAGTTCTGATGCTGAAGACCAAAGATGTTCTCTCAGACACTTCTGGCATCACCACATCATTTTTGTTGTGGATCCAAAACTCATCTCAGCTTCCCAAGAGTAGGACCTGCTATTTAATATGGCCTTACGTTGCTTCTCTCTCAGCCCCTCCTGCTCCTCAGCTTTTCAGAAACAGTTGTGAAACTTTTGTTTAGTCTTGGGCACAGCTGAAACATTGTGAAGGAATTTCTTCACCAAGGAGCTGCTGTGCAACCTGGTTTCTGCTGAACTTCATCTGTGACAGGGGCTGCTGCCTGACTTTAGAGAGCTTCCAAAGGCCCTTGGCATCCTTTGGGTACAGTTTGAATGTGCCCTGGAAAGTAGATATCAAGCAAAAGCAGGAGCCACATAAGGCTCTGCCTCTTTCCCACTGGTTGTACAGTTACTACAGTTTTACACCTCTAACAGTGGGTAAAGCTGCCTTTAATTGAGGTTTGGAGAGCAGAGCTCATTTAGTGATGACAAGGAACTGCTAGGTGCTACAGAGGCAAATAGAAGTTTATATTTGTTAGGTGACCTGGCACCAAAAGGACAGGTGACAAGGTGCATCCCCTTCTCCTGGTTATTAATCCAGGAAGAATACCAGCTGGTTATTGCCTGTCTTCATCAACTCCTGCTCTGCTAAGGCCAGGGTTTTTTTTTAAGCTGAGAAGGAGAAATAAAAACTCTGATTTTCTTTTTCAAAAGAAATAAAGGACCTGAAAAACTCTAGCCTAAGAAAAGCTCTTTCCAGTTGAGCTCTGTCTCTTTAGGAAAGCTCTACTGTGCACCAGCTGCCTCAAGTGAATAAAGGTTGCTCTCAGGCCTGATGGAGAGAGAGGACTGTGGGGTGGGAGTTGGGTGAGCAGAGACATGTCTGTGAGATATTCTGTGGAGGTCATTCACCTCTGAAAACTGTGTTGGTTTGAGCTAATTGGAGAATTTGAGTGAGAAATTAGACTATTGGCTGAGAGAGAGTTAAACAATACAGTGTCACTTCACCAAGTTTCACTGAGAGAGAAAAAAAATTGTTTTAAGCAATGTTCTGAAAACATCCAGATAGCCAGTTGGCTTGTGGGGCCAGTCTGGCTTGGGTCTATGCTGGCTCCGGCAGCTTTTTCCTTTGTCTCTTGGTCTTGCTGGCTGAATTCAGAGTTAAATCACTAAAACGACTAACTTCTTCTCCTATCATTAATCTCTCTGATCTTCAGCTTATCTGCAGCATCAAGAGGTGGTGAGATAAAGCTGGGAAGGGGGGAAAGGTGGTAGGGGGTGTTTGGTTACCCTCTTCTGGGGATTTTGGTCTCCAGGAGGGATGTGGTGTGTTTATTACCTTTTTTACTGTGTATTTCTGTAAATATCTGTTATATCTTGTAAATATTTGCTTGTATATTTGCATTGCTGTAAATATAAAGCTTCATTTATTAACTTCCAGTGTGTTTTTCTGAGTTTTAGCCGGGGTTTAAAAAGGTGGGGGGGCAGGTCACTGCAAACCCACTACAAAAATGTAATTCTGTTGGCTCTGATCTTGTGTCAGCTTCCATTTAATTCCTCTCATGTGAAAGCAAACCACAGAAAAAACTGATGCAATGCTGCCACACAAGCCCTTTATCTTCGGTGTTCATGGCCTGCTAAAGGCAATGCACTGAGTTTGTCCTGTATGGGTTATGGCCCTCTGTGGTTTCTTTTCCCCCGGCTGTCTGAGGGGAAGGACCATGTTTCTATTCCTTCTTGGCTGTAACAACAGCAGAGGCAAGCGTGACTCCTTTGCCTGGCTCCCTGCCTGCCTCGCAGGCCGCAGATGCGAAGGGATTTGCTGCCAGGCTGCAAGATGTGCTGGAGGCACCAAAGGGGACTGCTGTTGGAGCAGATGATTGCTGTGAGTGGTGAGACTCTGCAGCTACAAAGGGAGGGGATGCACACAGGCAGGTTTCTTACTGTCATCCATCACTGTGTTGGTTCAGAGCAGTATCTGCAGCTCTGCCAGATCAGGTGGGCAGGAAAAGTTCATCATAGAATCATAGAATGGTCTAGGTTGGAAGAGACCTCAAAGATCATCCAGTTCCAACCCCCCGCCATAGGCAGGGACACCTCCCACTAGATCAGGACGCTCAAGACCTCATCCAGCCTGGCCTTGAACACATCCAAGGAGGGAGCAGACACAACCTCCCTGGGCAACCTGTTCCAGTGCCTCACCACCCTCACTGTGAAGAATTTCTTCCTAACATCCCGTTCAAATCTCCCCTCCGCCAGTTTGAACCCATTCCCCCTCGTCCTGTCATTACAAGACCTTGTGAACAGCCCCTCCCCAGCCCTCCTGTAGGCCCCCCTCAGATACTGGTATCTCTCAGGCTTCAGGGTTTCAAGCTGACTACAAGCTAGAGGCAGGATAAACGTGCTCTTGAGGAATCTGCATCTTCCTTCAAAGCAGCTGGTGCTGTGGGTTTTGCTGGTACAATGGTGCCCCAGATGAACTGGTGGTCTACCTGGGACAGCAGCTGTTGGGCTGTGGCGGGCTGGAAAGCCAAATCATCCCTGCCTCCCGCTCTGCAGTGGGGGTTGACATAGAGATGAATCCTTGGGAAATCCATGATCTTCCCAGGCTGGGCAGCATGGGGCTGGCCCCAGTTTTTGCTGACCTGGTACCTGGGCCTCATCTCCTGTCTCCTCTCCTGCTTTCACGCACCAGGGTGCAAAGCAGGCTCAGCTGTGCCACTGTTTTGGGGCAGAGGTGTCCTGGCCACCCTTGGTGCCTTTTCTCAGCACTACATCAGCTCATGCTCTCCATCTCAGTGCAAAGCGTTTCACAGTCTTAGAAACTCAACTGTCTTCATCTTCACTGCAAATGGGCATAAAGCCACCAGAACTGAGAAACAGGCAGAGGAGGGAGCCAGAGCAGCCTTTAGCCATGGCACCAGCCCCCTGCAAGCTCACTTTGTGGGCACTGACCTCTGACAGACCCTGGTCTGGCACTGATCAGCAAGTGCCAAGGGGACACAACACATGCATACATCAGTGCCAGCTATTTCCCTGCTTTGATTCTAGCTAGAGAGGCTGCAGAGGCAACCAGAGACAGGTAGCACCTTATGTCTGTATAATGAGGTCAATCTTCCCTTACAGCTGCCCTATGAAAGGCCTTTTGAGGAAAGGGGTGATGAGAAAGGCTGCACAGCCTCAAAGCTGCAAGATTTCACTGTTTGAGGCTCAGGGAGAGAAGGGGTGAAGGCTTTCAGTCAGGGAAACCCTCCTGGCCAGCATTCAGCTTCCAGTGCCTTAAAGTGATTGGATGTGGCCATTGGGAGAATGTCAACTCCTGTTGCATTTACAGCTGGTGAGGAGGGGAGGGAGAGCAGGTGAGGCAGTCAGATGCCTGGGAGCATAATTACAGGCTGCAGTGCTGCAGGGCCAGTATCTGGAGCATCATCCAAGGCACTGAGCTCACAGGGAACTCCTCACATGCTATCAACACCAGTGGGGCTGCTACAGTTGCGCTGGGCTGGGAAAAAGATCCCATCTTCCCCTGCTACGGGATAGGCAGCATCAAGTTTATGTATGACACATTGGGGTTTGAGACCCAATGTTGTGACATGCTACAAACTTCCTTCACCCCCTCTTCATCAGCAGAAGTTTAAATAGGAGAAGACAAAGGTGTGAGCCTGCTTTGCCCTCCTGGTATGGGCTGGAATGGGGAAAGGCAAAAGGCCTTTTCCTGCTGTTCCCACACAGGTACTCATCATGGGAAAGCCCAGAGTGGAATCTAGGACTGTGATTGGCTGGATTCTTCGTGCCCACTATATCTTGGCAGTGGACACATTTTCTAGGAAAGACTTAAACGGAGTGACCAGAAAGCATGCGCAGGTCCATCAAGTCCGTTAGGTTTATTTGGTCTGTTGAGTGCATTTTGATCCATTTGAGAGTTTTTCCTGCAACATCCAGACCTGGCTGCTCCTCAGACTGGTGTATCCTGGTTTTCTGCTCCCTATCCAAGCTGGAAGGACCCTGCCCTGCCACAAGGTGCCATGGTTGGCAGGAACATGGCACCAGTGAGGCTGTCACTGTGCCGCTCCACAAGATCTGCCTGGTAGGAGCTGTGTCTGTAGACACTTCGGCTTTGGTGGGTTCTATTCCCACTGGATTTATGCTGCATGGTTCCCAAATTGGATTATAATTTGCAGTTTCCAAAGGCTGCCACAAAGGAGATCCAGGGACCATCTCTAAATTCCTACTCCACTCTCATGAGTAAACTGGCTCACTCAGCAGGGACATCCTCCAGTACAGCACCTTGCTCACAGCCTTGTCCAGCCTCACCTTGAACATCTCCAGGCATGGGCCCTCAAACAATTCCCTGGGCAATCTGTTGCAGTGTTCCAGCACCCTCCTGGTGCAGAAGGTGATCCTCACATTCAATCTCAACCTACTCTGCTCTCATCTCGAACTGTTGCACTCATCCTGTCCCTGCAGGCCTTTGCAAACAGTCCTTCTGCAGCCTTTTAATAGCCCCTTCAGGTACTGGAAACGAAGATCACTTCTAATTAAATACACAAGACACCCAGACAACAACTACAGCCCAAAGCAAGCCTCACTGGCTGAAGGCTCCTAGCAGTTCTCTTGCTGCCAGTAGCTCTTCTGATTCCAAGGGCAGACGCTTTGCCTTTGTATTGGGTTTAAGCTAGCTACCCCAGAGCCCAAAAGCCCAATAAATACTCAATTCGATTTGAAAGTAAAAAGATATAAAACTTTAACAATAAATAGGAGATAAAGGGTTTTTTTTACAGAAGGTGGGAGGAAAGTGGAACCAGAATGCAGGTTAGGGGGGAATGAGGGGAAAAAAAAAATACAGAGACTGGGGAGAAGGGGAAGAAAGGAGACAAAATGCACAAAGCAGAAATAAAACCCATGGAAAGCATTTGAGTCCAAATGCTGGGATGGACGATTTGATGATGGATGTGGCAGGATGTAGGATTTTGATGCTGAAAGGCAGTTAGTCCAAGTTTCAAATAAAAATGATGGTACTATCCACATCTTGGCTGAGGAGCACGTGGTGGTCTGGCAGCAGAGAGCAGCAAGGAGTTCTCTGGCAGTCAGGATGAGAAGAAGAGAGAGAGAAGACAAGATGTCTCCCCTTTTACAGCAAAGTCCTAGCTGGAAGTAGGAGTGGGCTAACCATGACATCTGGAGAAAAGTCAGACAACTCCTTGGGAGGAGTTAGAAGGCTGCACGTGGGCTTAACTCTTTACAGCCATTAAATTCCAACCCTATCAGTGGTATAATTGGTGAAGGCCCTGTCATGGTTTGGCAGTTACCCACCCCCCCACCCCCCACTGTGAAATAACCCACGCTAGGGGTCAGACGGCTGGAAGTTGATAAGTGAAGCTTTATATTTACAGCTGTGCACAATATACAAACAGATATTTACAATGTCTAACATATATTTACAGATATATACAGTGAAAAACCTAATACAGAAACACCATACCCCTCCCAGTGATGAAAACCCCTAGGAGGGGTCACCAACCACCCCTACCACCCTCCCCCCTTCTCCAGTCTTATCTCACCATCTGTTAATACAACAGATAGGAGAAGGTAGATTGGCTGTTAGCAATAGGAAAAATTAGTGGAATTAGTCAGAATCAGCTACACAAAAGACAGGGAGAAAAGACCATGCAAAAGCAGCCACAGTCCAGAGAGGTCTGAAGCCACCTGACTTACCTATATTTGGGTTACAACTCTTAAAACCATTTTTTTTTACTTTCTCAGTAAAGCTGTGAGGGAAGTAGCATTGTCAGTGCTTTTCTCTCTCAGTCTACAGCCTAATTTATAATTCAAATCCTCCAATTAGTTCAAACCAGCACAGCTCCCAGTACAAAGTTCTTTGCACAAGTAAGCAAGATCAGTAACTAACACAGGGATGGCAAAAGGATCTTATTGGGGTGGCTTAACCCATTTCTGAGCACCCTGTTGACCTCCCAGATGACAAGGCCAAGTAGCCATCTCCCTTGGAAAAGCAAAGGGTTGGTTGTGATGTGAGTTGCCAGCTGTGCTAGCTTTTCTCTAGCCAGCAGAAACACTTTTAATTAAGACACAGTGAAGGGTGCAGGAAAGCACTACTGTGTGGAATCTGATGTCTTTACCTTAGTGCTCAGCTGTCAAAGCCTCTCCTCCACCTTGCTGTGCGGACACCCCTGCACACCAGCCATGACACCTTGTAGGTGTGATCTGGGCACTGCCTTCCAGGAGAGATGGCTTTGGGACTCTGCAATCCTTGTCAGCTAATGATCAAGAGTAATCATTCCCAGCACTCAGGTTGGAGCAGGTGTCAAGAGACAGTAAAATGCCCGGCACTATAGCCTGGTGTATTGGGTTTAAGCTAGCTACCCCTGAGCCCAAAAGCCCAATAAATACTCAATTTGGTTTGGAAGTAAAAAGATATCAAACTTTAACAATAAATAGGAGGTAAAGGGCTATTTTTACAGAAGGTGGGAGAAAAGGAGAACCAGAATGCAGGGTATGGGGGAATGAGGAAAAAAAAATTACAGAGGGTGGGGAGAAGGGGAAGAAAGGGAACAAAATACACAAAATAAAAATACAACCCATGGAAGACAATTGAGTCCAAATGCTTGGAGGGATGATTTTGATGTTGGACGAAGCAGGATGCTGGCTTTTTGTGATGAAAAGGAGTTCGCCAAATTTCCAAAGGTAGAATAGTTGCTATTCCCACATGTTGGCTGAGGAACATGTGGTGGTCTGGCAGCACAGCAGCAAGGAGTCAGCCCAGGCAGGGCAGGCAAGAGAAAAAACAAGCTGTCTCCCCTTTTATAGCAAAGTCCGTAGCAGGAAGTGGGAGGGGCTAACCATGACACCTGGGGAAATGTCAGATCACTCCTTGGGAGGAGTCAGAGGGCTCCAGGCGAGGTTTAACCCTTTACACCTGGGCTGTCTTGCCAAGGGAGCAGCGATGCAGCCAGCCAGTCAGTGAACGATGCAGCCAGCCAGCGATGCAGCCAGTCAGCCAGCACCTCTGTGCCTTCATCTCCACCCACTACAGCAGGAGGCATTCTTGTCCTGTCTGATTTCTTTCTTTACTACTTGTAAAAATCCCGGGGTCAACAATTACTTCAGCAAATAAAGTAGAAAACACAGGAAAGACTCCAGAGGCTTTTTTCTGTTTTCCTTACAAGATAAATAATGTATTGCACTGCACTTCCCCTTCCCCTTCAGACCTTCTCAATGAGGAGAGGCAAACATGAGCCTAGCTGCACACAGCTAGCATCTGACAGGGTGAGAAACTTAACCCACAGCATGCATTGTTGTACTAAAGGTGTGACAGAGAGCAGTTTTCTGGGATCTCTACCATCAGAATCACGGAACGGCAGAATTGTTTGGGCTGGAAAAGCCCTCTAAGATCATCCAGTCCAACCATCAACCCAGCACCATCATGGCCACTAAACCATGTCCCCAAGGCCCATGGCCACATGTTTCTTGAACATCTTCAGGGATGGGGACTCCACCACCTCCCTGGGCAGACTATTCCAATGCCTAGTCAAGGAGACTCTGTAGATGAAATATGAAGGTCCTGTTTTCAAACTAACCTCATGCCAGGTGGAAATCCAGGAGTAGACCCCCCGCAGATTGCTGCAATCTGCACACCAGGAGTGTGGGATGAGAAGCACAACTTTTTCTTGTGCCACTTCCAGTCAACCAGCTTCAGTTTTGATCTAGCAGACACCTCCTGCATGCTTCTGTAGTTACTGGATCTCCTCAGCCATCTGCACTCTTCATGGGTAGGGTTGGAAGATTCATTAATTCACTCTGCAGACAACTACATTTCCTCAAGTAATTCAACCCTACCAGTTCAAATGCTTTACCTCTGTCACTTCTCTTCTAGAAAAATAAGCAAGGAAAGAAATAGACCTTGTCCCACATACCTGAAGAGTTCTCTCCACTCACTGAAAGGCTCTCCTCCAGTTGACTGCTTTCAGTCTTCTGCATGAGGGTCACTCCGAGGAGTTAGTTACCAGTGCTGCTCTGAACATTGTCACAAACACCTTCTTCAGCTGAAGCAGGCATGCCTCTTACATGCATGGTGCCCTTGTGTGCCCCTGAAAGCCATGTGTGCCTGTATTGTGCCCTCTTGTCCAGTCTCTGCATCTCCAGACAATCCTGATGAAAGCTTCAGTTCGCTTCTTATTTTAAAAGGAGACAGGAGAAATCAAAGCACAGCTTGTGTATGAACAAGGAAAACAGTTGTGTAGACATAGGGCTGAATTTTGGTGGCCCACCAAATAATGTTTCTGTACAGGAAGCTCTCTGCAAATTCTAACGTGAATTTAATTTTCACTAGTGACAATGACTCTTTCTGTCTGGATTAAGTAGCCCACTCCTCTTAACAGCCACTGATGCACCAGAGGAGCTGAGGGACAACATCACCTTCCAGCCTTTGCTTCTGGGGCAATAAAACTAGCCAGGCCCTTAGTGTAATAGAAAGTATAGAATAGAATAATGTGGCTGGCCAACTCTTTCAAATTGCTGTCCCATGGCCTCCTGAAGCTCCACATTTCACAGGGTGCTGCTGGTATTAGACCCACTGCAGCCCTCATAAATTGCTCTCTGCTATTCAGTGAAGTTGGCTTCTGAATGAAACATGAGGTTCTTTAGCACCTCAGGAGGCTGAGGATGCTTTAGCAGCCCAGCCTCAGCCCCAGCATAAGGGCTGCCCTTTAATTCCACTTAAATAAGTTCAGTGTTGTTGGTTTTGCCCCTGCTCAGAAAGGAGCTCAGTGAGAAAGCCAAAACAGATCTCAGTCAAAGGGAAAAAAATAATAAAGCACGCCAATAAATGAAGTCAGACAAGTGTATCCTAGGAACAAGAGAGCAGACCATGCCTTGCATAGAAAGCAAATCCCCATTGCTGGTACCTCATGCCATTCCAAAGGAGCAAATCTCTGTGTGAAGTGTTTGTAAGCACACTGGAAACAGAAGGGCCCTGGAAAAGTAAGAAATAAATTCCACTATTTGGTGGCATTTGTTCCAAAGGAGATAAAGTGTCTTTTGTGAAACATTCCCATCAGAAGCCTTGCAGAGTTTGGACTGCATCCACGGCCCCCACTGCTATTAGACCTAAAGTAAGCTCTTATTGTTTGCCTTTCTTTTCACTACTGAAAATGCAAGCAGATTTGAAAATATGTGCTAGGTCTTAGATGTGCTCTTCCCAGGATATGAACCAACTTTAGTAACTTAAAAAAAAAAAATCTGGTAGCATTATTATGTCAGAAAGAGCACCAAGGAAAAAGTCAAAGGGGGTAAGGTGCTTAAATAGGGCAAGGAGATTATCCCTAGACTGTAACAGTAAGCCATTGCTCGATCTTCACACAAAGTTGTATCAAGTCTGTAGTATTGTTTGCTAACTAGCATGTGCTAGGTAGGGAGGAGATTCTTAGGAGGAATTAAGCCCCTTCCAAAAATCCTCAGGAGGATTTTGAAACCTGGCTCATGCAACACCTTCCAAAAACCCCAGCTAAGCACCTTCCTGTTTGCTTTCTTGGCTCTGAAGCTGTGAGAAACTAGCAGAGACTGACCACACAGCCATGTGCATTGTGGGAGGCACTGCAGCCTACAAACCAAGCCCACACTGCTGTATAGATATAGGCAGGGCAAGAGAAGCTTCAGCAGGGGTTCCTGGAAAGAGGGCAAATCACTGGAACCACATCATCATTTCCTCCCTTTTGTCACTGAGGAGGGTGGGTGAGTGAAATACAACTTACCTGTACTGTCCCACTTGAAGCTAAAATCCCTATCTGCTAGCAGAGGATGCATCATCGTCATCATCTTTCTCCCTTTCACCTGGGAAAGGAGAAATGGGAGGGAAAGGAGGAACTATGTAAGCAAAAGAAAGCAGAGAACGGGTAAGAGCTGGTAGACCAATTAGGCTGCATACATGCAGGCTTCCTGCGTGGCAGCTGACCTACAAAGGATGTTCAGCATAGACAAAGACTGCACACTGAACTCATCCAGGAGCTGGGTGCAGAAGCAAGGCAGCATCAAGCCGTGACGAGGCAGGGGGCAGACTACCCAGGCACTAACTCTGTTACAAAGAGACCATCGATACCACGGGAACCCCAGTACAAACAGCCAGGCCCAGCTCCACTGCCTGCCGCGTGATGGCAAGAGGTACAGCCCTCCCAAGACAAAAGCAGAAGACGGCTCCCAGAGAATTCCTGTCATTGCGTTTGCAGTTATACAGCTAAGTGAAGCCAGAAGGAGGCTCCCTCCGGAAAATCCAGCTCACCTGCCACGCTGTGGGAAGGCACAGCTTAAGTAAACCATTGTCATCTAGCTAGTACTTGAGGCTGAGCCTATTTTCCTCTTCCTGCTTTGAACTGCCCTGCTTTTTCTTCTGGGAAGAACGCTAAGTGCCAGCTGAAAAGGGGCAGAAGAGGCTAAAAAAGATGGGTAGTGAAAATTGGCAGCTCTGTGTGTGGTTTGTTTGTTAAGTTGTACAGCAGGGTGAGGGCAGTGGGTGTGGTGAGAGAATTGCAGGAGACTTCTGCAGTGAACAAGAGTGGAGGGGTAAAGGGAGAATGAAGTGGGGCAGAGAAATCAAGCAGCACCTACGGTCCCACAGCCAAGGCATCAGCCTGAGGTCCAGCAGCTCCTTCTTTGTGCCCAGTAACCTGGAAGGCTCTCAGCGGGATGCTGCTGGCAGCAGCAGAAACCTGGGTGGCACAAAGCCAGCGAGCACAGCAGGGCAGGCAAGCACTGTGCACTGCAAGGGGCTTTGCTAGTTCCCCTGCACCTTGCAGACAAGTGAGGATGTGGCTGCAATGCTCCCAGCCATGCCACTGGCCAGGCTGTTGCCAAAAGAGCTATCCTCAAGGACATGGCAATGAGCAAAGCATTTTCTTCTGCTCCCAGAACTGCTGTGTGATCTGCCTCCTCCTTGGCCAGAGGTTTCACAATTGCTTGGGAAGATTCAGATCCTGTCACCCTCCCTGATCATCCCAGATATGATTTCCCAAGAAAGGAAGCTGAATTTCCTCTGTAGTCCTTCTTATTTTAGTGTCCAAACAGCATCAGGAAAACCCCCAAGCCCCAGAGTGTCACAAAGGAGCTAGGAATCAATACCACTGACCAATATGATTGAAGTATTGTTCAGCTTTATTGTAAAATCAGCACAGGTTATATAGCTAAGTCTCTCCCACGCTATTCTATTTCCCACTATTCTATTTCTCATTGGTAATTCTTATCTGTCCACCCACCCTTTCTTCTGACGTATATCTGCTGCTTTGCCCGAGGTGTTTTCATTTCTTCTTCATCCAGCTCTCTCTTATTAGTCGGTGCTACTTATGCATCATTCCCAAGGTCTGCTTTTCTTATGCTAAGAGAGGCCCACAGAAGGGGGTCTTTAACAAGTGGATTGTTCAATTACATGTCCATGGCTCTCCAGCCATCCCACAAATCCCCCTATTAGTTTTTGAATGATCCACAGTTGATTAGTTGTCTTTTGAACAGCTCTTGTCACACATTGCCATGTACAGGTTAATAACAAGCATCCTACTAATAATACTACTATTACCTGTGCCCCTTGCATAACTAAACTTTTTAGCCATCCTGTGATGCCTAAACTCTGAAGCCAATCTGAAAAAGGATCTGTGTTTTGTATATGATTCATGTTGTCTTTAATCTGCTGCAACTGTTTTTAAATACTTTGAGAATGATCAGACAGATTAAAGCAACACATACCTTCAAATTCCTGGCATTCATGACCTTGTACCAATAAAAAAAATCAGTAGTGGCTCTATTTTGCTTTGTTTAGCAAGCCAAAAGCCAATCTTATCTAAGAGTGTTAACGCTTTTCAAGCTGCTGCCCCTGGTAGAAAAATGTAGCAGGGAATCTGGCTAAAATACGAAAATTCTAGTCTATCATCACAATTAGGAGTATATGCATGTATTCTGTGTCTACCTCTAACTTTATGTGGTGTCAAGTTAGCATAAGCAGGTGTATTACCTATGCTGCAATATTACAGGAAATGCTTCTCTTGTAAAGTGATCATCTATTATATGCTGTGTAGGTAGGTTTGCTGTCTGTTTTAATTTCTTCCTGCACTTTCATGATTGCAATGTAACTCAACTGCATAGGTGTGATGGTACCTTTTAATAATTGCAGTGGTCTGTAGTAAGGCATCTCCTAGAAGCATCACTTCTGTCTATGCATCTGCTATAGCAAGCTGGTAGGTAATCTAACATGCTGCAAGTGAAATCGCAGTATGAGTGTGAAAATTGAATCCAACAACCTTTTAATCTTTGCCGTTTAACTTTGCTAATATGTTGTACCCAAAAACCTTTTTTCCTTCCTTCCTTTT
>VWZI01014572.1:18286-32680 GCA_013396835.1 Psilopogon haemacephalus
TTGGCAGAGAACGGTGAAAGAAAAAATCTGTGAAGAAACAAAACCAAATACTTTAACAGACTGAATAGTAACCCACAGTCTTTAGCAGTTAGTTCAGTGATACAATCTGAGATGGGGGTGTTGACTCAGAGCAGCACTTCGCCGCAGGAAGTCTCCTCTGCTTGGACCTGGGACCGTCCCTGGACTGTCCGTGCCACAAACGTGTTTATACCCCTGGCCATTGCAGGTGATACATAGATAGTAGATATTTGTCTTGCTGAGGACTCTGAGTAGCATTTGCCGCAGGACCATCTCCAGCTGGGTCCTGGACCAGCCAGGACCTGCCAGACTCGATGTGATAGATCTTAGTGCTTGCAGCATCTAACATTTGGGCTGTGGACATGTCCCTAGGTAGCACAATCAAAGCCTGCTTTGTTTTGTCATTAGCATTGTTGTAAGCCAACATATCTAAAACTTTACTTTCATATTTTCATCTAAATCTGAATTAACATTAATATTCACAAATTCTCCACCTATAAAAGCATTCCTGACCACCCCCCTCCACCAGAGGGATCTGAATTTTCTAGTCCTGCTCGATGTTTCTCATAGTCTGTTAAACCTTGATCTGCATCCTCTACCCCCTTTTCACCTGGACGCCATGTTTCCCCACCCCCTTCGGAGGTGGATGTAAGGTAAACAATTGTCTCCTGGTGGGAACAGGTGCAATTAGAACTGAGACATTGCTTTTTGGTTCCGATTGTCCTTCACTTTTGGCCTCCAGGCATTTCATCTGGTTAACGAGGTTGGCGATTGTTGATCCTGTTGTAGGGAAACAACTCTCCTCATTGTCATCGCTGACAGAGATTTCTGCAGCTGACTCCTTGGTGTCCAACGGCCTTCTGGATCATGGTGAATAAAGATTCATTGCAGGACCCTGGTCGTCTCCACCCCAAGGTCAAAGTCTTCTCACATGAACTGACTTTGAGGCTACTTTGGGTTTCACTATTAAATGTTCAGTAGGTGTTTCTGTAGTTACCACAGCACTCTAGCTAGCAGGGGAATTCCTGTCTTTTGCATCAGAATCAAGAGTACTTTCTTTCTCATCCTCTCCTTTCTTATTCTTATTTGGCTCTTCTCCATTCTTCTTTTTATCAGTCCTCTCTGCAAAAGCTGGTAGGAGAGGTGGAGCAGCTTGTGCAGGCAAAGGTATGGTTGGGAGTTGGGAAAAGTATTGTGATGTGGTTATCAGTTTTGGTTCACTTAATGGAGGGGCAGAAGGGATAACTGAACCAAAAGAAGGTCAGGAGAAAAAGGCAGAGTCGGTTTGTAGAGCTGCAAAAGCAGAAGTGGTGGAAGCAAGAACCTCCCGTTCCGCCTCCATGCTCTTCATTGTCTTGAATAGTAATCACCAAAGTGTGCTGCACTTGGAGGCTTCCTTCAAGCCTTTTGAAACATCATCCCATAATTGTCCCCCTATTTTCTCCCATTTTGAAATCTCAAATACTTCATTCACCGTGGGGATCAGACTTCTTTCTTGAGCCCACCCCAACAGTCCCTAAAGGGTCCCTGTATCATAAGAAATTCCTCTCTTAGAGAGTATATGGTGGAGGAGCTTCAGCATTGCTGCTTCTTCTTTGCTAGGTGCCTTCCCAAACTCCTCCCCAGCTGCTTACCTGGCCTAAAGTAAGATTCCCAGGTGCCAATTTTTGTGTACACAGTAATTCCTCTGATGGTGCCAGGGCAGCACCTCCTTCTCCCCTCTTTCCTATGCCTCTTCATGCCGTCTCAGACATGCAGCAATCTGAGGGTCCTTGTTCAAGGTGACATTTGTTGTGAAGGAGCTAGGAATCAATACCACTGACCAATATGATGAAAGTATTGATCAGCTTTATTGTAAAATCAGCACAGGTTATATAGCTGTGATGGTTTGAACTAATTGCAGAATTTGAGTGAGAAATTAGACTATTGGCTAAGAGAGGAAAACACAATATGTCACTTCACCAGAGCTTTACTGAGAAAGAAAAAAAATTGTTTTTAAGTAGTGTAACCAAAACGTTAGATAGCAGATGGTTTCAGACCACTCTGGCTGTGGCTGCTTCTCTTGCATGGTCTCCTTCGTCTCTGCCTTGGTAACTAATTCTCAGTAATTCTACTAACTTCTTCCCTACTACTAATCCCCCTGGACAATCTACCTCAGCTTATCTGCAGCATCAACAGATGATGAGATAAGATTGGGGAAGGGGGTGTAGTGGGTTTGCTCAAACCAACACAGGGGGGAAAGGTGGTAGCGGGTGATTGGTTACCCCTCTTGGGGATTTTGGTCTGTGGGAGGGGTGTGGTGTTTTTGTATTACCTTTTCATTGTATATATCCATAAATATCTGTTATACCTTGTAAATATCTGCTTGCATATTGTGCATTGCTGTAGATATAAAGCTTCATTTATCAACTTCCAGTGTTTCTGAGTCCTAGCCAGGGTTTATATCAAAAGGTGGGGGGGCAGGTAACTGCAAAACCACCACAATAGCCTAAGTCTCTCCCAGTTTACGCCAGTTCTATTTCTCATTGGTAATTCTTACCTGTCCACCCACCCTTTCTTCTGACATATATCTGCTGCTTTGCCCAAGATGTTTTCATTTCTTCTTCAACCAACTCCCTCTTATCAGTCAGTGCTACTGATGCAGCATTCCCAAGGCCTGCTTTTCTTATGCTAAGAGAGGCCCACAGAAGGGGATCTTTAACAAGTGGATTGTTCAATTACATGTCCATGGCTCTCCAGCCATCCCACACCAGAATAGCTGTTTCTTGTGATCCAGGAGATGAAATACAATCTGAGTTTCATGCACACTTTTGTGTGCATAACACACACAGAATCGTGCTCCTGCAATCAAACTATCCCTTTGCAGCAAAGCACAGCAATGTTCCTTCTCTTCCCTGAGAGTCTGCTGCAAGTATTTCTCAATAGAACAGGTGGTTAAACACTTATTCTGAAGGGCTCTTATGAAGATCTGACACAATAGTCTCTCATGCAGAGACCTGATGTAGTGGGTTAAGCAGTTACCTGCCCCCCCCACCACACCTTTTATAAACCCCAGCTAAAACTCAGGACACTGGAAGTTAATAAATGAAGCTTTATATTTACAGCAATGCACAATATACAAGCAAATATTTACAAGATTCTCCAATTAGCTCAAACCAACACACCTGACTTCTAGCAAACAGAGAAGCAGCCTGAAAGGGGAACAACCAGAAGGGATGTTTCAATTTTGCAGCATCTGGGATCCAATGCAGAACTGCCTCTCAGCTAAAGTGGTTTCTGGTTTCAGCTGTCTTGCTCTGTTGGTGGTGGAGCAGGGCTGGCTACTTGTGTCTGGGTTTATGGGTTTGTTCTTTCTTTCATGTGCTGCAGAGAAGAAGGAACTGCCCAGTGAAGAAAGACAAAGAGGAAGCCAGAGCTGTTAACGGATCAACAGGTTGGCCCACAAGCCATGCAAGAGCACAAGTCAGTGCCTGTCAGTGCTTTTACCATTTCCTTGGAGGGAGGGTTTAGGTAGAAAAGCAAAGCACAGAGATGGGTGTATTTGTGCCAGCATAATTTCTGAGGTCCAGCTGGTCCCTTGGCCAAAGGGCTGGTGACTCTGCAAGAAGCAAGTGCTACTCAGTGGTGCTGTCAAAAGCAAAGGTACTGCTTCTGCTTTGGATGCTGCTTTGCTGAGCACGTGAGGTGCACTGATTGATTATTCTCTTGGACTGCCAAGGGGAAGAAATTACTTATCATTTGCTTTATAATTAAAAGCACTTAATGAACTAATGAAAGCGCAAAGGATTTCACTGGTCTAGTAGTAAGCAGTTACAGAAAGTCACATTTAAGGTTTTAGAGAGAGGAGGATACTGTCAGAGGTATTTGACAGCTCCAACAGTGAAACATAAAGAGTGAATTATTTATGCACACTAGTGAGGCTACAGGAGACCCTGCAGCCTCACAGTCTTTGCAGGTACATGGACTCCTCTCAGTGGAGTCAAAACATGCCCAAGTGGTGCCTCATCAGAGCAGGCAGCAGAGAGAGTGGCATACAGTGATAAACTAATGAGAGTCAAAATTATTTTGCTCAGAAAAAGGGCAAAAATGCCCCTAAGAACCGATATTCGAGCCATTTACATGGAAAATGCACATACAGTCCCAGAAAGCAGTTTATGCCCTTTTTTGCTGCTTTGGATGCCACAAAGGACCTGGGGGTCTGGGTTGACGAAAAGCTCAATGTGAGACGACAGTGTGTGCGTGCGACCCAGACAACAACCTTGTCCTGGGCTGCATTAAGAGAAGTGTGGCCAGCAGGGCAAAGGAGGTGTTTCTCCCCCTTTACTCTGCTCTCTTCAGACCCCACCTGGATTACTGTGTGCAGTTCTGGAGCCCCAGACACAAGAAGGGCATGGAACTGTTGGAGAGAGTCCAGAAGAGGGCCACAAAGATGCTCAGAGGGCTGGAGCACCTCTGCTATGAGGACAGGCTGTGAGAGTTGGGGCTCTTCAGCCTGGAGAAGAGAAGGCTTTGAGAAGACCTTACAGTAGCCTTCCAGTATCTGAAAGGGGCCTACAGGAGGGCTGGGGAGGGACTATTCACAAGGTCTTGTTATGACAGGATGAGGGGTAATGGCTTTAAACTGGAAGAGGGGAGATTTAAACAGGATGTTAGGAGGAAGTTCTTCACAGTGAGTGGTGAGACACTGGAATGGATTGCCCAAGGAGGTTGTGGCTGCTCCCTCCCTGGAGGTGTTTAAGGCCAGGTTGAATGAGGCCTTGAGTGACCTGTTCTAGGAGGTGTCCCTGCCTATGGTGGGGGGTTGGAACTGGATGATCTTTGAGGTCCCTTCCAACCTAAACCATTGTATGATTCTATGAACACAAAAGCTACTGTACTGAATCTCCACCTTCCAAAATGGGGCTGTAAAGCTGTGTTCTAGAGCTTGATCAATACCCAGCCAGACAGCAGCAAGATGGATGTTTGCTTTCTTTAATCCCTTAAGATACCTTCATCTTCCCTGTTATCAGTATCATTCTAGCACTGCTGGATCATCCAATGTCGTGATGAGCTATTCTTAAGAGGTAGGATCTAAGAACATGGCCTGCAGCAACAGACCATGAATGTGTCACTGGCTAAGAGATGTTGACAGGGATGCTGAAAAACTGGACCCTACCCCAGGTTGTGAAGTGGGTAGCACAACTTCACCCTCTCCTCTTCACTACTCCAGCTTCAGTGGACAATGCATCAATAGCATGCATCATTAATAATGGTTAATAATGCAGCATCACAGAATGGGTTGGGTTGGAAGGGACATCCAGAGGTCATCCAGCCCAAATCCCTGCACTCTGCAGGAACATCCTCCACTATAGCACCTTGCTCACAGCCTTATCCAGTCTCATCTTGAACAGCTGTTGGGAGTTGCACCCCGTGAGCAACTGTCCAATCAACATGATTTATGCAATTGCCCTGTTTATTAGTGATTCTACAGCTCTTTTATAGCCAGCAAGCGGGGGGTGTCTGCGGATACTACAAAGTAATTGGTGCAGGGGATCATATGTGGAAGACAATAATTGGTTTACATAACAACAATAATGACCTCATAGTTATCGAGAAACTTCTGGGTAACTTTTTCAGAATCAGGAACTGTCCCAGTCTGCATCTCGGTTTCCCTTCCATCCTTTCTGGCTGCACTTCCACTTCACAGGCATTCCGCTGTGTTTTTCCTTCACACATCTTCCTGGCAGTGGGTTGTTCACCACTACCAGGCTATTTCTTCCATGAACAGCTCCAGGGATGAGGCCTTAACTCCCTCCCTGGGCAACCTGTTGCTGTGTCCCAGGACCCTCCTGATGCAGAAAATGTTCCTCACAACCAATCTCAATCTGCTCTGCTCTCATTTCAAACCATTGCCCTCATCCTGTCCCTGCAGGCCTCTGCAAACAGTCTCTCTGCAGCCTTCTTGTAGCCCCCTTCAGGTCCTGGCAGGCTGCTCTTCTCCAGACTGAAAACCCCCAGTACCCTCAGCCTGTGGGAAATCCATGGGTACCACAAGACTGAAAATAGTGCCCTCCCAACAGCATTGCAGACCGTCATGTCATGATGAAGTGTCCAAACACTGACATCAAGGATATGATGCTAAGTGCTCTGCACACAGAAAGAAGCCTCAAGTGGGCTTGCTAAGAAACTGGTAGAAGTTTTTAGAAGACACATTATAGAGGAATATGCAAGTAGGCTGGAATTGACTCCCTGGACTTCTGCTGCTGGTGTTCACTGTTCAGAGGGACCAAAAAGGACAGAAGTAATTAAAAGGGTAATTTTGGTTTTAAATACTGGTTGTTTTGTTGTTTAAAGCTGTTTCTGCAATTAATTAAATAAACATTTCAGGTAAAGCTTTGCAGACAGCATGGGACTAGAGCCCACTCTTGGATTTTTTAAAGGCCAGGTTGGATGAGGCCTTGAATAGCCCAGTCTAATTGAGAGGTGTCCCTGCCCATAGCAGGAGGTTGGAGTGGATGATTTCTGAGGTCGCTTCCAATGTGAGGTATTCTTGGATGATCCTCTGATGAGACTGGCTGCCATCTTCTAAAGTACTTAGGAAATATCAGTGGAAGGTTAGAATTGTTGCCTCTTTCCTGAAAACCACTGCATACACTGCAATGCAATCCACACACAATAATGTAGCTCTGCTTTATGTGTTCTTTCCATATTCTCACAGCATCTCATAGGAACTCATGGTGTCAGAACCAGTGAAAGCCATCATTCCCCTCTGTGCAACCTATGGAGGAGCATTTTTAGCATTGGAGCTGCAGCAGGATCATAGCTTCATAGAATGGTTTGGGTTGGAAGGGACCTGAAAGATCATCTCAAGTTCCACTAGAGCAGGTTGCTCAATGGATTTAAACTGAAGAAGAATAGGTTTAGATTGGATCTTAGGAAAAAATTCTTCACTAGGAGGGTGACAAGACTCTGTAATGGATCGTCCAAAGAGGTTGTGGATGCCCTTTCCCTGGAGGTATTAATGGACAGATTGGATGGGGACTTGAGTAACCTGGGCTAGTTGAGAGTTGTCCGTGGCCATGCCAGAGTGGTTGGACCTCTCTAAGGTCTCTCCCAGCCTAAGCTATTATTCTATGATGATTCTACAATACTATTCAGGACCTTGTGAGGTTTCCAGCACACAGCCATGACCAAATGGTGCTTCTGAAGCAAATGTCAGTCTGCTTGATTCCTCAGAATGTTTGAAGTGACAGTCTGAATGGATGCTGTGCCTGCCACAGGTTAGACATCACCTTGTGGTAGACAATGACATACTAAAGTGAGGGTTTGATAAAAATGGCAGGAGAAAGCTGACTCATTATCATTCTTTCTGTAAGTTGTTAATTTTTTTCTCAAAAACGTTAATGAATAAGTAGGTGACTGTGTTGCTGGGTTTTTAAAAGTGCTTTGCCCAGAAATTAATTGTTTGCCGAATCATATATGTTTGATCTTCTTCCCAGGAACAATCAGCGGGCTTCCTCAAATCAGAGGAGTGCTTTGGCTGCCTTTGGCTCATGCTCATGCTCGGTTCTTGCTCATGCTTGGCTCATGCTGCCCTTGGCTCATGCTCATGCTTGGCCTTGTGTAACACTGAACACAGACAAACTGTGTGGATACACAACTGCAACATTTAAGGGATGACACACAGGCTCTAATTGCAGGTGTCTGGTGGAGCCAAGAGCAGGATGACCTAAGGTTGTAAGAACTCTGATAAGAAAGTAAAACAAAGAACTCACAGTTTCTCTGTATTTTTAAATGTTAAGCAGTTTTGTATCTTACACCAAAATAGAGATGTGTGATTTCATATTTTTAGTTAAGCCAATCATTATGTAAGCTTTAGGTATTTGGTTGGGTGAATAGCCAATAGAATTGTAACACGGTGCCTTGTTTAGAATATCTAAGCATATATAAGATGAACAAATGTATTCAATAAATGGAACTAGTTTGCATCAAACTGTCTCCCCGTCTCCTTGTTCGTGGCAAACTGTATTATGGCAACTAGAAATATGCCCATTTGCAGGTGAGGAGTTCTGAAATTTCATAACCTGGTCTGCAAACCAGACAGGACTCTACAGAAAGAGGGACACGGAATCTGGAAGACAGGCTGACCAGGGTAGTGTTTGAGTCACCATCCCTGGAAGGATTTTAAAGTTGTGTAGACGTGGTGCTGAGGTACACAGAATAATCACAGTTTGGAAAAGACCTCTAAGGTCTTTGAGTCTGTCATGGTTTTTCAAAGAGCAGACAGAACAAGAGGCTCTAACATGAACTGGAAGTAAAAACAAAATTATATTTGAAAAGAAAGATATGGAAAAATTACAGAGCATACACAGGATACATGACCACCACCTTAAAACTTCCGCAACCCCAAATAATCTACAATTTCCAAACCTCCCCTCCTCCCTGCTGGCACCTCTGCCACCCATAAGCCCACACAGGCCCCTGCAGTCATAACCAGGCCCACTCCTTACATGTTACCAGATAAGGAGCTCCCACCAGACACAGCAGGCAGGAGGGAGAGGAAAGGAGGATGAGTTGCACTTGCTGTCAGCTTATAAAGAGATAGCAGATTTGTGGGATTGAATAACCATTTTACACTTTTCCTGTGTCCAACCCCTGGACTCCTCAAGTCCCTAGAGAATTTTAACTCTGTGGTTTCCAGACCTACAACAGGGTCCAATCAGAACCCAGCAACCATGGCCACTAAACTATATCCTGAAGCTCCACATCTACAGCTTCTTGAACACCTCCAGGGATGGTGTAGTGGTTCTGGGCATCACCCGCCCCATCTCCCTGTTCAGGACACACCCAAGTCCCTGCTCCACCAGAAGTCTGAATGGGGCACAAAACTGTTTTCTTCCCTTCCCCCCTCCCACCCTTCCCACCTCTGTCACTAGGGGTTTGGAACATGGAAAGGATATAGATGCAAAGTTCCTTCCCCCACCCCCGCGGGCTTGAACAGGGAAGGAACAAATCACCCCAGCATATACATATGGCAACTGGACACACATGTCTAGTTGGCCCTTGAGTCAGGTCTTGAGGAGCACCTGGAAGAACAGTGACAAGAAAGTGCATAGTCCCTACTTTTGGACTGTAGCATCCTGGTTTCCTGCTACAGGAACCTGCCTCTGCTGTAAATCACTGCCATTCCTGGGAATACCGCTGAGCATCCTGGCTTTTCCCTGCATTGCTCCATGATTTTGGCTTTGTGGAAGCCATATCTATAGTAATTTTGGACTTTACTTGCATTGGATGCTGTGTCATGTTGATCTACTGCTGGATTATAATTCACAGCTCCAGACACTGCTGCGAAAGACACTGACATGAAAGACACTGCCACAAAGGAGCCAAGGGATCATCTTGAAATTCCTACTCCACCACCGTGAGTAGAACAGACTTCCCTAGGGCTCCGTGTTGCCTTTTGTTTGTAAGTGGGGCAAAGCTGGTTTATGCCCAAACCTTTTCCAATTTTCTAATTTTTCTAAATTGCCTGACAAGCATCTTTGTGAAGATTTTCCTGAACAAATTAGAATCCAAATTTAATTAGTCTGTAGATAGTTTATGGGCAGGGCTTTTTGGAAATAAAAATTACTACATATTTTATAATTCCTGACTTGTTAATTGCCCACAGTAACTTTACTTCCACACAAGGATTCACCCAGACTAAACTCATCTGACTGAAAGTTAAGGAATGAAGCTTTATATTTACAGTTTAGCAAAATTTACAAGCGAAAAGATACAGTATATTACAGATATTTACAATTATAAACAAGATAAAAATAATACAGAAATTTAAGACTCTTCCATCAATCAAAGTGCCCAGGAGGGACTCTCAACCATCCCTCCACCTTCTTTCCACCCCTTCTCTTATCTCAGAATCTCTCTTACATGCAGGGTGAGCTGGAAAGGTCAGCAAGGGTTGTTAGAAACAGAATGATTAGTTGGAAATGTGCAGGTTCAGGTAGAAGAGTTATATAGCAATAGCCAGGCAGACACTGTCTTATCTCTGTTTGTGTCCTTTATACGTCCCAGTAGAACAGCTGGGTAATTTAGACATCACTATATTTTCTTTTCACAGCCAATGATCTAATTTCTCTCATTAAAATATTCCAATTAGTCTCAAACTGGCACAGATGGGGACTCCACCACCTCCCTGGGTAGCCTGTTCTGATCGCTCACCACTTTTTCACTAAAGAGGTTTTTCCTCATGGTCCACTTTACCCTTCCCTGGCACAACTTCTACTCTTTGCCTGTCATCCTGTTGCTAGGTACCTGGGAGAAGAGACCAACCCCAGCCTCACTGCAATCTTCTTTCAGGGAGCTGTGGAGAGCAATGAGGTCTCCCCTCAGCCTTCTTCAGACTATGAAACCCTGTCTCCCTCAGCCATTCCTCACAAGACCTCATCTTCAAGGTCTTGATTGCTCTTCTTTGGACCAGCTCCAGTACCTCAATATTGGTCTTTCTTGTAGTGAGAGCCCCAAAACTGAACTCAGTACTCCAGCTGTGGCCTCACCAGTGCTGAGTGCAGGCAGGTAATAATTTATCTACTCCTGCTGGCCATAATATTGCAGATCCAGGCCAGGATGCTGTTTGCTTTCTTGGTCACCTGGGCACACTGCTGGGTCACATTCAGCCAGATGTCCACCAGCACTCGCAGATTCTTTTCCACCAGGCTGCTTTGCAAGCCGATTCTTCTCCAAGTGCAGGACCTGACACTTATTCTTGTTAGACCTTGCTGTGTTGATATCAGCCCATGGATTGAACCTATCCAGATCTCTCTGCAGAGCCTTCTTATCCTTGTCCTGGTATGGGGTGAAAATACCCCAGAATTGGTCCAACCCCCGGGCTCTCTCCTCACTCTACAGGCCAAGGTCCGGTAGGAGTTGAGGGGGCGGGGGCACCCCACGTGGGCCCCCCGGAGCCAGGGATGCCCTGGGCAGCACGCAGGCGTGGAGCTTTTTAAACCAATTGGCCAGCTTAAGAATGCTGAGTGCCTGTCGGTCAGTCTCACACGCTCTCGAGGGTATTTAAGGGGGGCACAGCGACCGTTAGTTGCTCTTCCTCCACTCTTCCTCGCTCACTGTGGTCTCCCGCTGTGGCTGTTGAGGAGCCCAGCCACGTGCTCAGCAGCAGGCAGTGAAGCATAGCAACCCTCCAGAGAAGTTGCAGAGCTAATCTCCTTTTCTCTCTCTGTATCCTCTTTTATTTTTCCTATTCTGGGCTAAGTCGGTTTCCTTTCTTCCCCGCCCCCCCCGGTGCCTCGCGGGCATTTTGTAGGCGCGTTGGGAGCTATTTTGCATGTAACCTCTCTGTTTTCCCAAGTTCTAATTGTTAAACTGTTGCCCCTGACGTTTGAGCAACGCGTTCATCTATTTCTGCCGACCGAAACCTAAAAGAACCGGCGAGGAGGGCACTCGGACCCCTTCGCCGCGAGATATCGCATTTAATTAGTGCTATCTCATGACAATCCTCAAGCAGATCAACACTGCTGCTCAGTCCAGCATCATCTGCAAGACTTGGCAGTGCTGGGTTAATTGTGGGACTCGATGATCTTAAAGGTAATTTCCAACCTAAATAGTTCTCTGATGAGTCTATCAAAAGGAATTCCACCTAAATCAGCCAGTGAGGTCAACCCCTCCAGCCCACACAGAAATTCACTGGCTCTGGGGTGGGCTCATTGCAGCCCATTTCTCTGCAGAGGTGGGTTGTGGCACATTCCTATGCTTCCACCAGGTCTCAGAGAAAGCTCTCAGCGAGGAAAGCCTTCTGGAAACCATATAGTTTCCTTGCTGTCAGATATACTCCTACCTGCTGGCACACTCACCTGCTCCACTTCCGCAGTTAAAAGGTGTCTTCTAATTTGTATCCTGAACATCTCCACCACCAGTCTGTGTCCTGCTGCTCTCACACCACAGCTGCCTGTTAGCTTAAATGATGCCTTCCAACAGGCAGGGCAAACTCCTGCTAGTTTTACAGACTGAAACCATACTGCCTCGTTGGCATCATTTTAGTATGTGACACAAGTCTTCTCCACCCTTTGTGTTACCTTTTTTATTAGGCAACCTATCACTGATCAAAGTTCATCATTCTTGAGCAAGAAGAACTGCACCCTTGGTTGCAAACACACAACAGCCTTAGTGCCCCTCTCTATGACTGAACAGGCAGGATTGTGGTTGCAGTTTTTCCAGCTGTATCACATTGACTTCTGCAGCAAAATGCAGTCCAAGTGTCCAGAAAACCTGTTGCCTGTGAGCAGCCCTATCTTTGTCTGCAATGAAAGAGCTGACTTTGGAGACAAAGAAAATGCAGCAAGTTTTACCTGGACCAAGGCACCAGCACCTTTCTCTATTTCATTCCTCTCTTAAGCTATGAGCCCAGTTCCCAGTGAAGTGGATTGTGTTTAATCCTTAGGAGAATAACCTTGTACTTGGTGCTACTCCATTTTACAACATCTTTATTGCTTAATCTTCAAAGTCATCCAATACTTCTTGCATATTATCTTGATCTTCCTGCCACTGATTTGACTTACATATTTGTGTCAGTAACAGAAAGGTATTTAATTAACTCTCTCCACTTTCTGAGCAAAGTCACTTACAAAAATACATAAGCAAGATTAGCCCCAGGACAGCTCCTTGATAAGGTCTCAACAACCTCCTTCCAACCCTTCCCTTTCCAGTATCACTGACTGCCATCTCCCCATTACCAAAGTGCTTATATGGCTTTCTAATCCTTCTCTTCTCCACTCTGAGACCCATGGAATCAAATCAGTTCCATTTCTTGGAAGGTGGAGCACTGTGTCCACCTCTAGAGCCCTCAACACAGGAAGGACATGGATCTGATGAAGAGGCTCTAAAGTAAGCCACAAAGATGATCAGAGGGTTGGAGCAGCTCTTCTAGGACAGGCTGAAGGAGCTGGGGGTGTTCAGCCTGGAGAAGAGAAGGCTCCAGGCAGACCTAAGAGCAGCCTGCCAGGACCTGAAGGGGCTATAAGGAGGCTGCAGAGGGACCATTTGCAAAGGCCTGCAGGGACAGGATGAGGGCAATGGTTTGAAAAGAGAACAGACTGAGATTGGATGTAAGGAACAAGTTCTGCACCAGGAGGGTGCTGGGAAACTGCAATGGAGGGAGGGAGTTGAGGCTCCATGCCAGGAGCTTTTCAAGGTGAGGCTGGACAAGGCTGTGAGCAACTTGCTGTAATGGAGGATGTCCCTGCTGAGTGCAGAGTGGGTTGGACTTTGGAAGTCCCTTTCATCCTGGACGATTCTTTGATTCTGTGATCTCTGGAGTCCCTTCCAACCTGAGCCATTCTAGAATTCTATGATTCTGTGTTTGGGAGTCTCACAGTCGTTAGCAATTTCCCTTCCAGATATACTGGACAAAAGGGGAAAAGAGCTATCATTGTCAAAGCTAATTTTCAGTCCTCACAGGATGCCTGATGCCACCTTACCCTGGAGCAGTGAGACTTCCATTTGGCCAGAGAGCTCTGGCCATGCCCTAGGGCTTCTGTCTGCCAGGTGCTACCATGCAAATCTGGGCTCTGGCAGTTCTCCATTGCTTTTTGTGAACAACAGCTCCAAGAAGAGAGTTAAACTATCTCGTGCAATGTGATGCACAGCCTGCTCTTCTTCAGGCTCCTCTGGAGCAGGGACTTCAGTGGACACTACTTTGCAGGAGCAGAAGTCTCTTTTAACAACTCACATCACACTGTAAGCAGGGCAGAAAAATTGACCAGCACTTTTTTTTTTCCACTAGTATGTATCCAAGAAATGTATTTAAGCCATGAGGAAAGTAGGCAGGGACACCTCTCAACTTGACTCAGCTGCTCAAGCCCTCTTTCCAGCCTGGCCTTGAACATTCCCAGGCAGGAGGCATCCACAGCCTCCCTGGGCAGCCTGTTCCAGAGTCTCACCACTCTCCTAGTAAAGAACTTCTTCCCCAGATCCAGTCTAACCCTGCTCTGCCTCAGCTTCAAACCATTCCCCCTTGTCCTGTCTCAAGACACCCTCTGCAGCCTTCCAGTAGGATCCTTTGGTAAAAAACATTCATTTGTGTCAATATAAAATTAGCAAAGAGCTAGGGAAAGTGCCTAAGTGGATTTGGGGCACTCACTGGAATGTGCTGTGGCTGTACCATTCCCCAAGAAAAACAAACAAAGCCAAGAAGCTAACTGATAACGAACACTCTGCCTGAACATAGATTAAGGGGTCCTGCAAATTCCTCTACCAAGGATGCTACAGTTGCACAATGAGGACTAATTGTGTGTGACTGCACGAACTCCTTAGCCCAGTTCACCGAAAGGACACTTGGAGGATGACTTCTTACTTCATCCAGGAGACCACCAGAGGGGTACGGAGGGC
>VWZI01014575.1:0-13836 GCA_013396835.1 Psilopogon haemacephalus
TCTTCCAACCTAGACCATTCTATGATTCTATGATTCTATGAAACTAAATAAATTTAGCAGGCAAAGGAAATGTCCTTCAAGGGCATTTTGCCCTAAAGTAGATCAGAAAAATGAGTCACTCATTAGCCTTCAAGTTTTAAGCAATGGTAAAAATAACAGAGTAAGGTAAAAATGTTGGCGGATTGGAATATACTGTAAACTTTTGCCCTTTAACTCCCACTTTTGCGTACCAAATAGAGCCCAGATATCAGTTGAAGAAGGCTTGGAAAAGGATGTGGCAAATGCATTGCTACTTGGGAGAAAATATTGACCTTACCCCAACCTCCTGTGAGGGAGTTGCATAGAGCAACAGGGTCTGCCCTCAACCTCCTTTACTCAATGCTTGAACAGCCCCTAGCTGCCTCAGATTCCTTTCCCTGGGACAGCGTGGATATATTTTCTCTTGTCCTATCATTTGTTCCTTGGGAGAAGAGATCACAGAATCACAGAATTAATGAGGTTGGAAAAGACCTCTAGGATCATTGAGTCTGACCTATCACCCAACACCTTCTAATTAACTAAATCATGGCACCAAGTGTCTCATCCAGCCTCCGCTTAAACACCTCCAGGGACAGTGACTCCACCACTTCCCCAGGCAGCCCATTCTAACGCCAATCAATCTTGCTGTCAAGAACTTCTTCCTAACATCCAGCCTGAACCTGCCCTAGCACAGTTTGAGGCTGTGTCCTCTTCTTCTGTCCCTGGGTGCCTGGCAAAAGAGACCAATCCCACCTGGCTACAGCCTCCCTTCAGGTAGTTGTAGAGAGCAATGAGGTCTGCCCTGAGCCTCCTCTTCTCCAGGCTACACTCCCCCAGCTCCATCAGCCTCTCCTTACAGTGCTCCAGCCCCCTCAGCAGCCTTGGTGCTCTTCTTTGGACACATTCCAGCAGCTCAACATCTTTCTTAAATTGAGGGTCCCACAACTGGACACAGGACTCAAGGTGTGTCCTGACCAGTGCTGAGCACAAGGGCAGAAGCACTTCCCTGGTCCTGCTGGCCACGCTGTTCGTGTTCCAGGTGGCCTCCTTGGCCACCTGGGCACACTCTGACTCATGTTCAGCTGCCAACTAATCTCCCCAGGTCTCTCTGCCTGGCTGCTCTCCAGCCACTCTGTGCACAGCCTGTAGCACTGCATGGGATTGTTGTGACCAGAGTGCAGAACCTAGCACTTGGTCTTCTTAAAACTCATGCCTACATGAGTTAAAACCAATTGAAACTCACACCTAGATGGCTCCAGCCTCCTTTCAGGGAGTTGTAGAGACCAAAGTTATTTTCTCAAACTCCCTTTCTCCAGACTAAACAACTCCATCTCCCTTAACCACTCCTCATCAGCCCTGTTCTCCAGACCCTTTGCCAGCTGTGTTGTCTTTCTCTGGACCCACTGCAGCACCTCAATGCCCTTCTTGGAGTGAGTAGCCCATACTTGTACCCAGTATTCAAGGTGGGGTCTCACAAGGGCTGAGTATGGGGACATAGGCTCTGCTCTGGTCCTGCTGGTCATGCTACTCCTGAGAGAGATCAGGCTGCTTATCTTGAAAATAGATCTATGGCAATATGTAACATCTGTGATTTGGAAGAAGGAAATATTTTGTTTCAACCTCATAACACTGTTGTGGTTTTTTGTTTTGTTGTTTGGTTTTTTTTTTGTTCTGAAATATATTGAAACATTTTAATGCAGTGTCTTTGAGTTTTCATATTTTACACATTGCGTGTAGGCAGGCAAAAATGAAAGCAGCCAATTAAATATGATTAAGAGGGACATCTCAGCATTTCCAGAACACCTTTTATCCCAAGGAATTTCAAAATATTGATTTCTCTTTCCAATGCGGTGTTGACAAGTCTTATGAGGAGAGGCTGAGGAAGTTGGGGCTCTTTAGTCTGGAGAACAGGAAGCTGAGGGCTCAGGGTCCCATCTCTGGAGATATTGAATGTGAGGCTTGAGAGGGCTCCAGGCAACCTACTCTATCTGACGATGTCTTTCCTTAATGCAGAGACTGTTAGGGTAGATGACTTTTGGAGGTCCCTTCCAACCCGGATCATTCTGTGAGGGAAGACCTCATTGCTATTTGCAACAGCCTGGAAGGAGGTTGGAGTGAGGAGGGCTTTGTCTCTTCTGCCTAGTATTCAGGTGACACAAAGAGAGAGAATAACCTCAGGTTGTGCCAAGGGAGGTTTAGGTTGGAGATTAGGAAGAGTGGTCAGGGATTGGAACAGGCTGAACAGGGAGGTGGTGGAGTCCCCATTCCTGGAGTCTTGGAAAAGTTCTAGGCACTTTGGTAGGTGGTTTAATGCTGGTGTTAGGTTGAAGGAGGTATTTTCCAGTCAAAACAATTCAATTAAAAAAAAAGGTAATAAATAAAATCTAATTACAGAAATATAAAGTTCCAATTAATACTAAAAATGCATTTAATATTGACTTCTATGCCAGGCTGGTGGGAGGCTTTATTGGATGAGGTTTCTCAGGCTCTAAAGGCTGCCTAATGAAAGGAACTCTTCTGTGTGAGCACAAAGAGCTGCTGTTATATTGGCTTCTGAAGCCAACACAGTCACAACTCCCATTCCACCAGAGGCAATTTGCACTCCTCATCTAAACAACCAACTTGCATACCCAGCCCTCCCCTTCAGTGACTGTTTTTTTATAAGTCTTTTACAGTGTGTGGTTTCATTTATTTATTTAGCTAGTAAATGGCAAGCCACATCTGTGTGGTATGAGAGATGAGAGAGAAAAAAAAAAAAAAAAAAAAAGAAAAAACTCTGGATTGTTCAGGCTTCTCTAAATCATTCAGAATGAAATACCTGCAATAGCAGGTAATGAGTTTCAATCTTGGGGAGAGGGGAGGGTGTCAAGTGCCACTGTGTTATTTACTTCAGCATGTGAAGAGTGGAGGAGTGTTTTATTAGGAATGTAAGAGTGAAACCATAACCCAGCCTTACCTAGCAGCGAAGGACAAGATCCCCCTCTTGTGATTCTGCCTCCCAACACAGCTGCTTGACTCAGATTTTCAAGAATGTTATGGTCATGTAGAATGGTTTGGGTGGGAAGTGACCTCCACATATCATGTAAATCATTGTCTATTTTTTAATAAGCAGTGCTTAGTTCATGTCTCAGACAGGGGTTCTGTGACTGACTTCAGTTCACAGGATCTCAGGATGTCAGGGGTTAGAAGGCACTGAAAGAGATTATTGAGTCCAAACTCCCTCTAGAGAGAGAAAAGACACAGCCTGATTACAGCAAACAACTCCCACTGTGAAGATAAGCACAGCTAAATGCCATTGGAAATAGAAGTACAGTGGATTGCCTGTGAGGAGAAAGTGGAGCCGGAACAAAGGGAAGGAAAACAGAGATGCAGATGGGGAAGTTTCCTGCTTCTGGAAATATTAACAAGAAACTTCTCGATAACTATGTGGTCATTGTTATGGTATGGTAACCAATTATTGTCTTCCACATATAATACCCTGTAGTATTACCTTGTAGTATTTGCAAATGTTCCCCACTGTGTTGGTTTGAGCTAATTGGAGAATTTGAGTGAGAAGTTAGACTATTGGCTGAGAGAGAGTTAAACAACACAGTGTCACTTCACCAAGTTTCACTGAGACAGAGAAAAAAAATTCTTTTGAGAAATGTTCTCAAAACATCTAGATAGGCGGTGTGCTTGCGGGGCCAGTCTGGCTTGGGTCTATGCTGGCTCTGGCAGCTTTTTCCTTTGTCTCTTGGTCTTGCTGGCTGAATTCAGAGTAAAACCACTAAAACGACTAACTCCTGCTCCTATTACTAATCTCCCTAATCTTCAGTTTATCTGCAGCATCATCAAGTGGTGAGATAAGGCTGGGAAAGGGTGGAAAGGTGGTAGGGGGGTTTGGTTACCCTCTTCTGGGGATTTTGGTCTCCGGGAGGGGTGTGGTGTGTTTATTACCTTTTTTTACTATACATTTCTGTAAATATCTATTATATCTTGTAAATATTTGCTTGTATATTTGCATTGCTGTAAATATAAAGCTTCATTTATTAACTTCCAGTGTGTTTTTCTGAGTTTTAGCCAGGGTTTTAAAAGGTGGGGGGGCAGGTCACTGCAAACCCACTACACCCACTTGCTGGCTATAAAAAGAGCTGTAGAATCACAAATAAATTGAGTTATTGCTGAAATCACATTGATATTCTTTTCTCCCAGGCTGCATCCTACCATCATTTGGCGCACAAACACCTGGAACTATCAAACTTTGTGCCTTCAGTCTACTTTGGTGAGATTGCAAATGGCAACGAGAGCTGGCAGGATCGGGAGACACTGGCCAGGGATGTGAGATTGTGACTCACCCCTCATAACGTAGGAGGCTGCAAACTTCGATTCTAATTAATCAGGGATGGAATCTGAAGTGGCTGTGCAGCTATTAGTAAGCATTATCTCCAAGAGAGGACTAACAGCTAATTTGAAAAAACTCCATGAGTTACTAAAATGGGCAAAAAAAAGGGATGTATGACAGATATTCTGTTAATATTTAGCTTACAAGAATGGAGGGAAGTAGGAGATTTGCTCTGGGAAGCCACTACCAGTGGGGATAAAAGTTCTACCAAAGCAAGCAGAGACATGGGGCTGACCTGGCGGGATGTTATAAATACATTAAAAGAAATGCAAGCAGAACAACCTGTAACCGCCACCACCGCTCAAGCTCTGGTAGCAAACCCTGCCATAAAAACAGAAAAACCAAACCCATCCCTTTTACAAAGATTATTTCTGGGAATAATGCAGACACTATGGTGGTAAAAGGCATGACAGCACCGTTTGCAAAAACTGTTACAGAACATTTGCAGAATCTAGGGGCTGAGTCCAGTTCAGAAACAGAGGACAATAATTCCAACGATCAGGCTGCTTCTGTAGTGAATCCAAATTTGCTGCATGTGACAAAGCAGGGCGGAGAGGCTTGTCATGCTCAATATAGGCAAATGACACATCCTGCTGGCATCCTCTCCAGAGGACATAATTCACCACTCCCTTGCTCCCATCTCTCAACTTGTGTAAGCAGTCACAATAGCTTTCCTCAGATGCCTAATCAGGCTCAAACTCAGATGCCTAATCAGGCTCAACCAACCACTGAGAACGAAACAACTAAGCTTCTGCACAGAGTCGTATTAAGATTAGACAACCTAGACTTCAATGTAAAGCGTTCCTATAAGACTCCTGTGAGAACCTTTTCCACTGTGCAGGATCATTACCAACAAGAACAGGCAGAACCAGAGATTCATCCAATGGCTTCTCCACTGCCTTTTGCCCCAAATGTACCATCAAGAATAGAAAGATGGTGGTCAGGGATAGTGTGCAATGCCATAATAGAGAGAAATTGGCAAGCAGCATCAGCTCTAGCTTGCCCGGTGATTGTGGACCCAGTATGAAACATGGCAAAGTCGGAAGTACACTGCTGGAAAAGACAGCTGAAAAAGACAGTTGTCAACTATGGTATTCACTCAGAGCCAGCCCTACAGATGCTAGATTGGATTTTTCAAGCAGATGTGAACTGTCCCTATGATATAAGAAATCTTGGATGTTTGATCCTTATCCCATTCCAGCTAATACACTGGGAGAATGAGTGGGTAAGAAGAGCATCTGTAGAGGCACAAAGGCCCCATCAGCCTAATGATCCTCTATTTGGAGTTATTAGTGATATGCTGAATGGGAGGGGCAATACACCGATCTTAATCTGCAAATAGTACTTCCAATTGCAGTGTACCACATGGCTGCTTGTATAGCCCAAGACACTTTTTGTAGCTTACCAAATGAAAAGAAAGAGCCGCCATTTCTTAGCATGAAAGAAGGATTAAATGAGCAGTACTCTCATGACCGCCTTTGTGAAGCTATCAAAGTAACTCCGGACCTTACTGAGGACGACTGTTTCTGAATGCTGCTGCTGTTGGCTTTTGAGAACACTAATCCTAGCACAAAGTGCTTTCTAGCTACATTGCCTCAAGCCTCAAGGATGGTCAATTGAAGAGATGCTATCTCGAGCAGAGTGTGTGAATCAATCCTCTCAAGCTGCCTTTGTTGCCTAAGCAGTTAAAGAAATAATGCAAAACCAAACATAGATCCTTGCTGCTGCCGTTAATAAACAGAACAGATTCTCATGAAAAGGAAACATCACTCCAGCACAAGACCAGGTCTGCTATCGCTGCGGTCAGTCTGGCCACATAAGAACTCGCTGCTGAGCAACTGTGTGGTGTGACTGATGCCAATCTACTTCTCATAGTACTTTTGTGTGCCAAAAACTGGGAAACGGGAGAATGAGTGTGAGCAGCCATGCCAAGACAACAGTAGCTGCCCTGCAACATGGGGGTTCTTGGACAACCACTCTCCAGCAACATCAGGGAGCCTCAGGGTGGACCTGGAATGCACAATAGAAGTAACTCTAATTCGTCAGTGATGAAAATTCCCAGCCAAGTGAAAGGACATTCGTCAAATGATCAGAAGATTGGTGGACTCTTGCTGGGACAGTTGTCAGCTGGACTAAATGGACTAATAGTGATTCCAGGCATCATAGACTCAGACTTTAAAGGGAACATCCAAATAATGGCATACAATCTTAACCCACCCTTAACAGTTCCTGCAGGTAGTAGAATAGCTCAAATCATAGCCTTAAAAAAAGGAACAAGCAAATATCACAAAAGCACAAAGATTTGGGGGTTTTGGTTCCACAGGACCAGCGGTTTGTTTCACCAGACCACTAGCACAGTGTCCTATAATAACGGTGGAGGGAGTTCAGGATGGTATAACTCTCAGTCTGACAGCAATGTTGGACACGGGAGCTGAAGTATCCATAATTAACAAGAAATGCTGGCCTGCTAATTGGCAAATGCAGGTACTCACATCTGGGATAGTTGGGGTGGAGGGAAGTTTGAGTACTATGATCAGTTCAAAGCCAGTATCTGTAAAGTTGCAGGGAGAATCTCTGGTTGTTACCTTTGTATATATTATAATTTTGCCAGGTGATTTACAAATGCTGATTGGTCGGGATGTGATGGATCAGGTAGGTGCAATCCTCACCACATACAACCAATCTTTTTGATTATGGCCACTGTAGAGCAGCCACCCACATTGTCACTCACTCTGTTGTCAGATGATCAGATCTGGGCTGAGCAGTGGCCATTAACACAAGAAAAGCTGCAACATGCTAAGCAATTAGTGGAAGAACAATTGGCTGCTGGCCATCTTAGGCCCTCTGTTAGCCCATGGAATACACTTATATTTGTCATTCCAAAGAAATCAGGCAAAATGAGATTATTACATGACCTTAGAAAAATTAATAACCAGATGCAGAGCATGGGAGCCTTACAACCAGGCCTTCCCTCTCCTGCAATGTTACCCCAAAATTTGCATATATTGATCTCAAAGATTTTCTTTTTACTATTCCACTGGCTAATCAAGATTGTCAGTGTTTTGCTTTTACCTTACCCTCTGTTAACAAAGCAGAACCTAGTCAGTGATATGAACGGACTGTATTGCCACAGGGCAGAAAAAATTCGTCCACATTATGCCAGCTTTATGTGGCTTGGGCTCTTGCACCTACCCATTCCAAATGGAAAAAGGTTATTATCTATCACTATGTGGATGACATATTGTTCTGTAAGAAAACTCCATTTGATAGTCAAGATGTAGCTATTATCACAACTCAATTACAGGGAAAAGGTTTCATTTTAGCACCTGAAAAGATACACCAAAAAGCACCATGGACCTATCTTGGTTGGAGAATCTCTGATTCTCTGATAAAACCACAAAAAATAGAATTGAACATTAATTTAAAGAACCTGGCTGATTTTCAAACACTTTTGGGAAATATCCAGTGGATAAGAAATATCATGGGAATAACCAATGCTGATATTGCTCCTCTGTTACCACTTCTGCAAGGGCATGATGCCAGCCATACTGTAACAATCTCTGCTGACCTTGAGTCTATCTTACAGAAAATTGCTCAGAAAATCACAAATGGAGCAGCAAGCAGACATCTGGAGGATTGGCCCATATCACGTCTACTTTGTAATCATCCCACACATCTGTTTGCAGTGGTTTGTCAATGGCAAAAAGAAAAAGGGGGAGCTGAGTGCCCCAGAGTAAGAAAACTGTCCTTGACAAAAGCAACCTTGCTATTCTGGAATGGGTATTTCCCACAGTCAGGCACAAAACAAGCATTCAAACCTGTCTAGAAACAATAGCAGAGTTGGTTCAAAAAGGTAGTCAAAGAATAATAGACATAACAGGAGAAGGACCAGGAGACATCAGTATCCCCGTACCCACAGAATATTTAGACTGGTGCCTTAGAAATTCTTTAATCCTGCAAGAAGCATTATTGGGATACCCAGGAGTATTACACACAAGGAGACCTAATGGACACTTATGGCAAGTATTAAGCAGTTGTGAGTGGGTACAGAGAACCAAAAGGTCTAAAAAAAACAACTGAAGGCCTAATAGTATTATCTATGCTGGAAAGGCCTCCAAATGGGCGACGTGTATGGAAGCCAAAAGGGCAACAGGGATGGAACCATTATCTCACAGAGGGAACCAAGGACAACTCACTGCAGACTTTAGAGCTAGCACCAGTGTGTTGGGCTTTCCAGTAATGGCATGATAAACCTCTAAATGTTGTATCTGATTCTCTCTATGTCGTAGGTGTTGTTCAACAAATCGAAGATGCATTACTGTGTGAAACACAGAAATCTCATCTTTTGCAGCTATTTATTCAACTTAAAACAGCTTTAACTGGAAGAAGATATCCATACTGTAATACACATACTAGCAGTCACCAATTTCCGAAAGGCCTAGGAGCAGGCAATGCAGAAGCTAACAAGAGATGATTGAAAGCCACCTGTAGTACTCCATCATGAAGTAGTATTGGATATTCCAGCACCAAAGATGCTGGTGAAGTACCGGGACCCTAAGACAGGTATCTGGATGGGTCTTGCCCCAGTTTTGGTTAATGCACGAGGGTATTTTTATGTTTCTGCAGGTGGCAAGTAGATCTGGATACCAGCTCATTTTGTGGAACCAGTCCTTGGGAAAGTACAAGATGAAGCTGCCGTGAAAAATGATACTCCTGGTGACTCCATTTTGGGATGTCTTGGCAATAACAAAGATTGATCTCAGGACTAGTATGTGGGTAACATGGGCTAATATAACAGCCTATGGAGCCACTTCTATTTTTGCTTTGAGTGGTAAGATAAGATCTGGAGGAGGTCCTATGTTGTGGAACAATAGGACTGCAAAGGCTCTACCCCCTAAAGTATTTTTGATTTGTGGAGACAGAGCATGGAAAGGAATACCAAAAAATGTGATTGGGGGATCTTGCTATTTGGGAAGATTAACAATATTTGCACCAGATCATAAAAAGCTATTACAAATTAAAAGAACAAAAAGATCTTTAGGATTGACCCCAAATTGTGATGACAATATGCAACTCCTGAACCAAGCAGCTCATGTTGCTTTAGTAATTTTTGTGCCGGGGCTGCTGCAGGTAATGCGCTATGCAAATTACCTAAGCTTGCTTATTGGTCAGAAAAACAGACTAATAAAACTACTGAAGTTTTAGAGCAGTTATTAACAGGTCAGAATAGTCTTAGCCATGTTATATTCCAAAATCGTGCTGCTATAGATTTCTTATTGCTTGCACAGGGTCATGGGTGTAAGGATTTTGATGATATGTGTTATTTTAATCTCTCTCATCATAGCAAATCTATCTATAGATCTATTAACTGGTTAAGAGAACATACTAACAAGATCCAGAAAGTGAGTCCTTTTGATAGATGGTTTAGCAATTTGTTTGAAGGTATTCCTGTATGGAATTGTGAATGTATTAAGGAGGGACTTAGAATTTTATTTCTAATTTTAATAGTATTGTTTGTTTGTTGTATTGCTTTTAGTTGTCTTAAAAGGGGATTACATAAGATTGCAGATCAATCATGGGTTGTTCAAATAGAGAAAAGGAGAATTATAGAGGGATTTCTAAGAGAGAAAGGACACAGCCTGATTACAGCAAACAACTCCCACTGTGAAGAATGCATTTGAAGATAAGCACAGCTGAATGCCCTTGGAAATAGAAGTACAGTGGAATGCCTGTGAGGAAAGTGGAGCCAGAACAGAGGGAAGGAAAACAGAGATGCAGATGGGGAAGGTTCCTGCTTCTGGAAATATTAACAAGAAACTTCTTGATAACTATGTGGTCGTTGTTATGGTACGGTAACCAATTATTGTCTTCCACATATAATCCCCTGTAGTATTACCTTGTAGTATTTGCAAATGTTCCCCACTTGCTGGCTATAAAAAGAGCTGTAGAATCACAAATAAATGGAGTTATTGCTGAAATCACATTGATATTCTTTTCTCTCAGGGTGCATCTCCCATCAGTGGAACTTCCTCTGCTGCAGCTCACATCCATTGCTCCTTGTCCTATCCCAGGGAACAAGTGAACAGAGCCTGTCCCCCCACTCCTGGCCCCCATTATGGGGTGCATTAAGAAGAGTGTGTCCAGCAGATAAAGGGAGGTTCTCCTCCTCCTCCTCTGCCCTGACCTGGTCAGACTACATCTGGAAGACTGTGTCTGGTTCTGGGTTCCCCAGTTCAAGACAGACAAGTATCTATTGGGGAGTGTCCAATGGTGCTGAAGGGACTGGAACATCTGTCTGAGAAAGAAAGGCTAAGAGCCCTGGGGCTGCTTAGTCTGGAGAGAAGGCTGAGAGGAGATCTTATGAATATTTACAAATATCTGCAGGGTAGGTGTCAAGAAGCAGGGCCCAGAATCTTTTCATATAATCATAGAAAGGCAGGGACCTTCAAGTTCATCCAGGTCCAAGTCCCCACCATCGGCAGGGACACCTCCCACTAGAATAGGTCACTCAAAGCCTCACCCAACCTGTCCTTGAACATCTCCAGGCAGGGAGTAGCCACAACTTCCCTGGGCAACCTGTGCCAACGTCTCACCACCCTCACTGCAAAGAACTTCTTCCTAACACCCACTTTCAGTCTCCTCTCTTCCTGTTTAAACCAGTTCCTCCCCCTTCTGTCATTACAAGATCTTTTGAGTAGTCCCTCCCCAGCCCTCTTCTACCTCCCTTCAGACACTGGAAGGCCACTCCAAGGTCTCCTGGAAGCCTTCTCTTCTTCAGACTGCAGAGTCCCAACTCTCATAGCTTGTCCTTATAGCACAGCTGCTGCAGCCCTCTGAGCATCTTCATGGTCTCCTCTGGACTGGCTCCAACAGTTCCATGTCCTTCTTGTGTTGGGGGCTCCAGAACTGTACACAGCACTCCAGGTGGTGTCTCATGAGTGGTGTCCTGTGATTAGGCAAGGGGCAGTGAATGTAAACTGGGACCCAGGAAGTCCTGCCTCAACATAAGGAAAATCTAATTTACTTCGAGGGTGCTGGGGCCCTGCAACAGGCTACCCAGAGACACTGTGGCGTCTCCTCCTCTAGAGACTTTCAAGACCCGTCTGAATGCGTTACTGTGTGACCTTCCCTAGGTGACACTACTTTGGCAGGGGAGTTGGTCCCTTCCAATCCCTACCATTCTAAACTCCTTCCTTGTCTAACATGTTAAATGAGCTCTTTACTTGGCAAAATGGTACAATGGGGGAAGCACAGAGAAAATGCTATTCATGAAATTTAAGACAGCTCCCATGACAACGATCTAGGGAGGATCGCAGGGATCTGCCTGAATTTTATCATCCCCAACCCAAGCACAAGGTGTGGCAAGGGGTGCTGAGGGGGCAGCTGACTCTGCAGATGAAGGGAGCAGTTCAGCGACAGGAAGCCCAGTGGCAGCACACACCAGAGCACAAAGGCCAGTTATCCACGTAACCTCAAGGCAGGCAGTTGGTCCAGATGAGGAAAAATACACCTCTGGACCCAGGTTAAAAGCTGCCTGTAAGGGAGGGAAGGGACCTGGAGAAATTACTGGATGTAGCTTGGAGAGTATTTTCAAATAGGGAGGATGAAACTAGAAAGAAGGAGAAAAAGATGTTGATAGCAGCACTACAAGGAGGAGGGATGAATAAGTAAAAGGTCACAAGGATAAGGTTAGAAATGGATCAATGTGCATGGTGCAAAAAGAAGGGGCACTGGAAAAATAAATGCCCAGAGAGAAAGAAGTCCAAAGGGCATTTGCAAGCACAAATGGAGGAAGTAGATTAGGGAGGACCGGGACGGTCTACCCTAGCAGACCCACTGGTTATAATGAAGCTAGGGAAAAAGCAACCTTTTCGGTGCTGAACCAAGCCTTGGTACCTCTTGATGAAAGAAGTGTTTGTGTGGCAGGGGGTACAGACCAAACTGAGAAAGCTTACTTTCTGAAACCGCTTAAGTATAAATTGGGGAAATCTTGGGGCATACATAAATTTTTGTATATGCCAAATGCACCTAAGTCACTATTGGGAAGGGACCTTTTGGAAGCCTTAGGAGCAGAAATTAAGTTTGATGGAGGAAATGTTCAATTTAAAGTGGAGAATGATCAATTAATTGAGGTTTTGAGTTTGGCCCTTATAGAACCATCTATTCAGAAAATGAGCAAGCGCTGTAAATAGAAGCTCAGGTATACCCCAAGGTATGGGACACAGCCCAACCAGGTAAGGCTAAAAATGCCCCTCCAGTTGTAATACAGCTTAAAGAAGGGGCACAGCCAATCCGAATCAAACAGTATCCTCTAAGGAAAAAGGATCTGGAAGGGATTTTGCCTATAATCCAGAAATTTGTGAATTTTGGACTATTGAAGGAATGTGAATCTGCCTATAACACACCCATCTTAGAAGCCCGGGGGTGGGTACAGGTTGGTGCAGGATTTAAGGGCAATAAATAAGATCACTCTCAATCTCTATCCTGTGGTGGCTAATCCCTATACACTGTTAACTCAGCTGACCCCAGAGTTAGCGTGGTTTACCGTTCTAGACTTAAAGGATGCCTTCTTTTGCCTAACCCTGAGCCCAGACAGCCAAGAGCTATTTGCCTTTGAATGGGAAAACCCAGAGACTGGACAGAAGACTCAGATGACTTGGACTGTTTTGCCGCAAGGATTTAAAAATAGTCCTACTATCTTTGGCAATCATTTGTCCAAAGACCTGGAGTTGTGGCAGAAACCAGAAGGAGAAGGAAAGGTGTTACAATATGTGGATGATATTCTAATTGCTACCAGAACAGAACAACGTGTGGAGTGGACAGTGAGTGTGTTGAACTTTTTGGGACTAAATGGATACAGAATTTCTCCACAGAAAGAACAGATCATCCAGAAACAGGTCACGTACCTAGGATATGAACTTTCTGCTGGGCAACAAGTCTTGGGAGCAGGAAGGAAGGAGGCTATCTGTACCATTCCACTGCCAGCCACGGTAAGGGAACAGAGAACCTCCCTCGGAATGACAGGCTGGTGTAGACTATGGATTTATCATTATGGATTATTTGTTAAGCCCTTGTATGAGCTGCTTAAAGTAGAAAGCAAGACCGTACAATGGACAGAGGAAGCAATCCAGACCTTCCACACTTTGAAGAAGGAACTAATGAGAGCCCTGGCTCTGGGATTGCCTGACACCACTAAACCCTTGCTGCTCCCATACAGTGTCAGCAGCCCTGGAAGCTAAAGGGGGCCATTGGCTGTCACCTCAGCGATTTCTTAAATATCAGGCCATTCTGGTGGAGCAAGACGATGTGGAAATAAAGGTAACCAATGTTGTCAATGCAGCCTCTTTTCTCCAGGGCAACAAGTAATCCATGACTGCCTGGAAACCATCGAAGCCACCTACTCCAGCAGGCCTGATTTGAAGGAGAATCCACTGGAA
>VWZI01014579.1:8683-18870 GCA_013396835.1 Psilopogon haemacephalus
CCAGGGCATCCACCTTACAGACTTGTTGGAAAAGTCCAGAGTCACTTTCCAGCTGAAGGCTGAGAGAAGCTACCACATCTTCTACCAGATCCTCTCCAATAAGAANGGAGGGCAGCAGGGGAAACGATTCCCTAGCTCCGGGAGGGAGGGAGGGCAGCAGGGGAAACGATTCCTTGGCTCCAGGAGGGAGGGAGGGCAGCAGGGGAAACGATTCCCTAGCTCCGGGAGGGAGGGCAGCAGGGGAAACGATTCCCTAGCTCCGGGAGGGAGGGAGGGCAGCAGGGGAAACGATTCCTTGGCTCCAGGAGGGAGGGAGGGCAGCAGGGGAAACGATTCCCTAGCTCCGGGAGGGAAGGCAGGGGAAAGTTTTCCCTAGCTCCGGGAGGGAGGGCACAGTGGCATCTCGTGGCCTAGGACCATGTGGCACATCAGCCAGCTCCCTTGTGGCAGATGCCCCAGGCTGTGCAGAGCACCGAAGCTTCCAGCATGTGCTTACTTTTGCCATCCCGTGTTTGGGATGCAAGGCTGGACACAGCACTTCTGTCTCTGTATAGTGCTGTCCTGCTGGGGGTTACTGCACCCCAGTTTGTGTTCCCTGGTAAGGTCTGATGCAAGCTGTGTGCAGGTGAGCTGCAGGGGTGGCTCCTTTACTCTGCCTTACCTTTTACTGTTCTTGCTGCCGTGGAAATTGCAACTTCAGTGGGCTAGATCCAACGGGAAGTTGAGAAGGATGGGCAGAGATCCTGATTTGCAAACATCTCTCTGAACTCTTCGTCCCATGGGCAAGAGCTCATCCCCATTTCCAGCACAGCTCCTCCAGCCTTTTGCCCCTCCCCATTGCCATGGCATGCCCTACCCCTGCCCCACATCCATCCCAGACCCTTGGCCCATACACTTAACTGCTGTGTTCATCCTCATTCCACAGCCCTCCCAACCATCCACAGAACATTTCCCGGGGTGGGGCTCCTATTCCCATCCTCCCACCACATGTTTGCTCCCTCCCAGAGAGAAAGCTCTGTGCTGGGGACTGTGCCCAGTGGATGGAGAGCTGCTCCCCTGCACGCTGCACACCCCCACTGCACCCCTGCCCACCCCTGCACACCCCTGCTGTGCCATGGGATTCAGGACTGAAAATGAGCTGTGGAGTTTGGTTTGTGTTATCCATGTGCAGCAGCACACAGCCCCAGAGGGTGCAGGGGATGGATGGGTGTATGCTGTGTGTGAGGAGGAGCAAGGTAGAGCTTGCCTCAGCAGAAGGCTCTGCTGCCTTTCAGTGAGGCTGCAGGGGTGGGCAGGGAGAAATTCAATAAAATTCACCAAGTGTAGAGTCTGGCACCTGGGAAAGAACAACCCCAGGGAACAGGATAGGTTGGGAACTGAGCTGTTGGGAGGTAGTGAAGGGGAAAAGGACCCGAGGGTCTTAGTGGATGAGAGGCTGAGCATGAGCCAGCAATGTGCTCTGGTGGCCAGGAGGGGCAAAGCCATTCTGGGATGTCAGTAGGTCGAGAGAGGTTCTCCTGCTCCTCTGCTCTGCCCTGCTGAGGCTGCATCTGGAGTACTGTGTTCAGTTCTGGGCCCCCCAGCTCAAGAGGGACACAGAACAGCTGGAGAGAGTCCAGCACAGAGCCAGAAAGATGCTGAAGGGAATGGAAGAGCTCTGTTAGGAGGAGAACCTGAGGGAGCTGGGGCTGAGCTGCTGGGAGAGGAGCCTGAGAGGAGACCTCAGCAATGGTTATGACTATGTGCAGGTGAGTGGCAGGAGGCTGGAGCCAGGCTCTGCTGGGTGATGCCCAGGGACAGGCCAAGGGGCAGTGGTGGAAGCTGAGGCATAGGAGGTTTTATTTAAACATGAGGAGGATTTTTTTCCCTGTGAGCACTGGAACAGGCTGCTCAGGGGGGTTGTGGAGTCTCCCTCTCTGGAGATATTCAAGGCCTGCCTGGATGTGTTCCTGTATGACCTGCACTAGGTCATCCTGCTCTGGCAGAGGGTTTGGACTGGATGAGCTTTGGAGGTTCCTTCCAGCCCCTGACATTCTGTGGCTCTATGTCTCACCTCAAAGGATCTTGCTCAGGAACTGTGTCTTTGGATGGCCTTTGTCCCTGGGCTGCCCGTGCTGAATGCTCAGTTCACAGCATAGCAATCTGGTAGGACTAAGAACCTGTCTGGGACCTTCTGCTCATCCAGTGGAGGAGACATGAGTGGCTTTACCCTGTCTTGTCTTTTAGTAGAAACCCAGGAGGATGTAAAAGCATAAAGAGCCTGTGCAGCCCTGCTGAGCTGCTCTTCCATTCTCACAGCCAGGGTCTGACTCTCACTCTTTGCTTTGCTTTCCAGAGCTGCTCCTCATCACTGCCAACCCATACGACTACCCCTTCATCAGCCAAGGGGAGATTGCAGTGGCCAGCATTGACGACCAGGAGGAGCTTGCTGCTACAGATGTGAGTAGGAGGAGAGGCTCAGGGACCTGGGGCTGCTTAGTCTGCAGAAGACTGAGAGGAGATTGCATCAATGTTTATAACTATCTGAGGGCTGGGGGTGAGGAGGGGGGGGACAGGCTCTGCTCGCTGCTCCCTGCCATAGGCCAAGGAGCAATGGATGGAAGCTGCAGCACAGGAGGTTGCAGCTCAAGACAAGAGGCAACTTCTTGCCTGTGTGGGTCCCAGAGCAGTGGCACAGGCTGCCCAGAGAGGTTGTGGAGTCTCCTTGTGTGGAGCCTTTGCAGACTCTGTGTGGATGTGTTGCTGTGTGCCCTGAGCTAGATTGTCTGCTCCTGCTGTGGCAGGGGGGTTGGACTGGATGAGCTCTTTGGGTCCCTTCCAACCCCTGACATCCTCTGATGCTGTGTGAGCCTGTGAGTAGATTTAGCAGGGGCAGATCACACTGCTCTTAACCACCCCCACCCTTATAACCAGCTGATCTCTCTGGTCCACAGGCAGCCATGGACACTTTGGGCTTCAGCTCCAGTGAGAGAGTGGGGATTTACAAGGTGACAGGGGCAATCCTGCACCACGGGAACATGAGGTTCAAGCAGAAACCTCGTGAGGAGCAGGCAGAGCCAGCTGGCACCGAAGGTAATGTCCTCATGGCTCGGGCAGGTCAATGTCCTGCTGTTTCCATAGGATCACTCGCTGGAAATGCACAAAGTCTGCTAGGGAAGAAGCTGATCCTTGCTGAACACCAAAAAAAAAACCAAAAGGAAGTTCAACCTTCAGCTTAACCACCTGCACCCACTTTATTCCTGGCAGCTCTGCTGAGGGACCTTGTGCCTGGGACACCTTACTGTGGTGGTTGCCACTTTCCAGATTAGTGACAGGATTAGGGGGAGTGGAGCAAAGCTCCCAGGTGACCTTCTTGTGGCCTTCCAGGATCTACAGGGGGCTACAAAAAAGCTGGGGAGGGACTTTATAGGCTATCAGGGAGCTACAGGACTGGGGGGAATGGAGCAAAGGTGGAGGTGGGGAGATTGAGACTGGAGGTGAGGAGGAAGTTGTTGAGCATGAGAGTGGTGAGAGGCTGGAATGGGTTGCCCCTGCAGGGAGGTGTTTGGGGCCAGATCCCTGGAGGTGTTTTTGGCCAGGCTGGCAGAGGCTGTGGGCAGCCTGCTCTAGGGTAGGGTGTCCCTGGGCATGGCAGGGGGGTTGGGACTGCCTGATCCTTGTGCTCCCTTCCAACCCTGACTGATTCTATGATTGTGAGGTTTGTTGTGCTTGGGTGGCACTGTAGGGCAGTGGCTGGAAGGCAAAGCCACTCTGTTGTCCCATCACAAGGCACTTGCTGGTTTTGCCACACCTGCTGGGGCTGCTGTTGCCACTCAGTCATGAGGACCAGCCCAGCATACATGAGAAAGTTGTTGTGGGCAAGCTAAAGCCAGCCAGTTTGGCAGGTGCCAGGGGGAGGTTTGGCTGGCTCTGGTGCACTCAGTCTGTCCCAGCTGAGAAGAGAGTCCTCCAGCTTTGCTTTTGTTCTGCAGAGGCTGACAAAGCTGCCTACCTGCTGGGCCTGAACTCGGCAGACTTGCTGAAAGCTTTGTGCTATCCCCGGGTGCAAGTGGGGAATGAATACGTGATGAAAGGCCAAACGGTGGACCAGGTGGGTGCCAGGGGGCAGCAGGGGATGTCCTCCCCCTAAGGGACAGGGGTGGTGCAGTCCTGAGGGCAGTCAGGGCCATTAAGGGCTGTGAGAAGCTGTAGGTGGTGGAGGGCTGGTTCGTGCTGGCCATGCTCTGGTGGTGCCCTGACCTCTCCCTGCAGGTGCACCAGGCAGTGAATGCCATTTCCAAGTCAGTGTATGAGAAGCTGTTCCTGTGGATGGTGATGCGCATCAACCAGCAGCTGGACACCAAGCTGCCAAGGCAGCACTTCATCGGGGTCCTGGACATTGCTGGCTTCGAGATCTTTGAGGTTTGCCTTTACACAGCATTCTTGGACTCCTGGCTGCCTTTAAATGTGTTGTTTCAGTGTGTTCTTTCACTTTTCTGACCTCTGCTCCTCCTCACTCCAAGGCAGTCCTCAAGACTGGGGCAAATCTGTCAGAAGCCACTTCTGCCTCTGGAGCTCTGTCACCCACTTTAGAATCACAGAATCAGTCAGGGTTGGAAGGGAGCACAAGGATCAGGCAGTCCCAACCCCCCTGCCATGCCCAGGGACACCCTACCCTAGAGCAGGCTGCCCACAGCCTCTGCCAGCCTGGCCAAAAACACCTCCAGGGATCTGGCCCCAAACACCTCCCTGCAGGGGCAACCCATTCCAGCCTCTCACCACTCTCATGATGACAAACTTCCTCCTCACCTCCAATCCGAATCTCCCCACCTCCAGCTTTGCTCCATTCCCCCTAGTCCTGGCACTCCCTGATAGCCTAAAAAGTCCCTCCCCAGCTTTTTTTTTGTAGCCCCCTTCAGATGCTGGAAGGCCACCAGAAGGTCCCCTGGGAGCCTCCTCTTCTGCAGCCTGCACAGCCCCAACTCTTTCAGGCTGTGCTCACAGCAGAGCTGCTGCAGCCCTCTGAGCATCCTCGGGGCCCTTCTCTGCACACTTCCAGCATCTCCACATCCCTCTTGTGATAGGGGCCTTGTAAGAGCAAAGAAACAGCAGAAGTGTAGCCATGAAGCTGCTGTCTTCTTCCCCACAGAACTAATATTTAGTGACATTGGGGTCACTTGTGCAGGCTACATCAACCATGTGCTGCACAGCACAACTTTTCTGCAGGCCTGCAGCTCCCATGGCAGATCCTTTCTGCTGTTATCAGAACCCCTCAGGGACACTCTGACCTTGCCTTGCCAACTCTGTGACATAAATGGAATGGAGTCAGTTTAACAATATTAAGACAATTAACTTAAATATCAGTTCAACAGCCTGGAGCAGCTCTGCATCAACTTCACCAACGAGAAACTGCAGCAGTTCTTCAACCACCACATGTTCGTGCTGGAGCAGGAGGAGTACAAGAAGGAAGGGATTGAGTGGGAGTTCATTGACTTTGGTATGGACCTGGCTGCCTGCATTGAGCTTATAGAAAAGGTGAGTTCCTGGCACAGCTTCTGCAGTCACACAGAGCAGATCAGCAGATCTGGAAGGGGTTCCCCTGAGTGCTTGTCCCAAGTGCCTTCAATACAGGCTTCTGGGAAGCTTCCAGTTCTCCTTACCTCCTCCCTTCCTTTAAACATAACCCTTATGTGGAGAGCAAACATATCCTGCCCTCTGCAAAGACATTCTGATTTCTCTTCCACATCATTGCACACGGTCAGTTCATTGTCATTCTTAGCTCAGTTTTGTCTTTCCATGATGATTTCATCCTCAGGTTTTCCTCCCAGTTAAGTTCAACAGCCTCATGTCTGCTTACTCCTTCTGGAGCAGGAGGAGTCACTGCTGTATCCTTTGGGAGTTACTGCACTGTTGCCTTGGCTTGCTTTCTTTTTCAGCCAGTGTCTGTGTAGTTCAGTTTATGGCTGAATATCTTGCCAACTGTCCACAAATAATCTTGCTTGCTCGACCCTCCCAAGCTATTTCTGTGTTTTGCTCACTCCATGTCATTATAACTTGCACTGAAAACTATTTTTTTTTTAATCTATTCAGCCCATGGGCATCTTCTCCATCCTGGAAGAGGAGTGCATGTTCCCCAAGGCAACTGACACCTCTTTCAAGAACAAGCTCTATGACCAGCATCTGGGCAAGTCTGACATCTTCCAGAAGCCCAAACCTGGCAAAGGCAAGGCTGAGGCTCACTTCTCCCTGGTGCACTATGCTGGCACTGTGGACTACAACATCACTGGCTGGCTGGAGAAGAACAAGGACCCTCTGAATGAAACTGTCATTGGGTTGTACCAGAAATCATCTATGAAAATTTTATGCAGCCTTTATGCCTCCTATGGTTCCATAGATGAAGGTGAGCTCAGAGGATTGTGCCTCCTGTTTGGTGTTTCCACTTGACTTGAATCGGTGCTGTGTCAGCCTCTGTGTGCTGTGTGTTAGATGCACAACTCTAATGCTGCCAAAGGGCTCTCCAGCAGTATCTCAGTTGGGCTTCCATCTCATTTTCCAGCTGAAAGTGGTGCTATTAAGAAGAAAGGAACCAAGAAAAAGGGCTCTTCCTTCCAAACTGTCTCCGTGCTCTTCCGGGTAGGTGTTCTCTGGCCCAGCATGGGCCAGCTGCAGACAGTGCTGAGAAGGCACTGTCCAACCTGTCTGTCCCACCTTCTCTGTTACCTGTCCCACCTTCTCTGCTGCCCTGTCATAATGTGTAAAGTTACCTTTGGGATCTGGGAAAGGTTAATTTGAGTTCTGCTTTGCTGCTGAGATCCAGCGTTGGAGAAGGGAAGTCACAGGCTTTGATCAGGTTGTACAGGGGCTGGAAGGGACCTCCAAAGCTCATCAGGTCCAGCCCCTGCCAGAGCAGAATCACCCAGAGCAGATCACACTGGAATGCATCCAGATGGTTCTTGAATATCTCCAGAGAGGGAGACTCCACAACTCCTCTGGGCAGCCTGTTCCAGTGCTCTGTCACCCTCATGGGGTAAAAATTCTTCCTCAGGTTCACATGGAACTTTCTACGCCTCAACTTCTCCCCAAGGGGCAGAATCCCCTCCCTTGCCCTGCTGCCCACAGCTGCTCTTGCTGCAGCCCAGCACACAGTTGCTGTGTGTGCACACTGCAGCCTCATCTTGAGCTTCTCATCCACCCAGACCCCCAGGTCCTTTTCCTCAGGGCTGCTCTCAGCCACTCACCACCCAGGCTGGAGTTGTGCTTTGGATTGCACCCACCCAGGTGCAGGACCTTACACTTGGCCTTGTTGAATTTCATGAGGTTGGCCTGGGCCCACCTCTCCAGCCTGTCCATGTCCCTCTGGATGGATCCCTGCCCTCTAGCAAGTCAACTGTGCCACACAGCTTGGTGTCATCTGCAAACTTGCTGAGAGTGCACTGATTGCTCTGTCCATGCTTTGTGCAGGAGAACCTCAACAAGCTGATGTCCAACCTGCGAACCACTCACCCTCACTTTGTGCGCTGCATCATTCCCAACGAAACCAAGACCCCAGGTAAGCCAAGCAACACCCACTAGAAACAGGCAGGAAGGCCAACTGCCCTGTGCCAGCAAGAGAATCCATCTGTGGTTGGCACAGCAGAGGCTCTGCTGCCTTTCGGTGAGCCTTGGCCAGGCTGCAGGGGTGGGCAGGGAGAAATTCAATGAAATTCATAAAGGGCGAGGGTAGAGTCTGGCACCTGGGAAAGAGCAACCCCAGGGAGCAGGATAGGTTGAGGACTGAGCTGCTGGGAGGCAGTGAAGGGGAAAAGGATTTGGGGGGCCTAGTGGATGGGAGGGTGAACATGAGCCAGCAATGTGCTCTGGTGGCCAGGAGGGGCAATGCCATTCTGGGGTGTAGCAGAAGGGCTGTGGTTAGTAGGATGAGAAAGGTTCTCCTGCCCTTCTGCTCTGCCCTGCTGAGGCTGCATCTGGAGTACTGTGTCCAGTTCTGGACCCCCAGCTCAAGAGAGACATAGAAGTGCTGGAGAGTGTCTAGCTCAGAGCCAGAAAGATGCTGAAGGGAATGGAAGAGCTCTGTTAGGAGGAGAGCCTGAGGGAGCTGAGGCTGTGCTGCTGGGAGAGGAGACTGAGAGGTGACCTCAGCAATGGTTATGACTATGTGCAGGTGAGTGGCAGGATGCTGGAGCCAGCTTTGCTGGGTGATGCCCAGGGACAGGCCAAGGGGCAGTGGTGGAAGCTGAGGCATAGGAAGTTCCATGGGAACACGAGGAGGATTTTTTTTCCCTGTGAGGGTGACAGAGCCCTGGCACAGGCTGCCCAGGGGGGCTGTGGAGTCTCCCTCTCTGGAGACATTCAAAACCCACCTGGATGTGTTCCTGTTGTGGGTGCTGCTGCTCTGGCAGAGGGTTTGGACTGGATGAGCTTTGGAGGTCTCTTCCAGCCCTTGACATGCTGTGGTTCTGTCCCCATGTTGCTGTGTCACAGGCCTGATGGATCACAAACTTGTTCTGCACCAGCTGCGGTGCAATGGCGTCCTGGAAGGCATCCGAATCTGCAGGAAGGGATTTCCCAACAAGATTCCTTATGGGGATTTTAAACAAAGGTCTGTGACAACCTTCTGGGGCTTGCATCCAGCCCACTTCATCTGAGAGGAGACTTCTGCTCTCACAAGAGTCTCATCTTGGAGCAGCCAATAAGGCCAATGGTGTCCTGGGGTGCATTAGTAAAAGGGTATCCAGCAGGTCTAGGGAGGTTCTTCTTCGCTTCTGCTCTATCCTGGAGAGACTACACCTGGGATACTGTGTCTAGTTTTGGGCTCCCCGAATCAAGGAAGACAGAGATCTACTGGAGAGGGTCCAACAAGGAGCTAAGGGCATGCTCGAGGGACTTGAACATCTCTCCTCTGAAGAGAGACTGAGAAAATTGGGGCTGTTCAGTCTGGAGAAGAGAAGGCTGAGAGGGGTACAGGCTGTAAATATCTGAGGGGTGGGTGTCAAGAGGAAGGGGCCAGTGCCACCTGGTAATAGGGTAAGGAATAATGGATATGAGGTAAAACACAGGGCTGCAGCAGCTCTGCTGTGAGCACAGCCTGAAAGAGTTGGGGCTGTGCAGGCTGCAGAAGAGAAGGCTCCCAGGGGACCTTCTGGTGGCCTTCCAGCATCTGAAGGGGGCTACAAAAAAATCTGGGGAGGGACTTTTTAGGCTATCAGGGAGTGCCAGGACTAGGGGGAATGGAGCAAAGGTGGAGGTGGGGAGATTGAGGCTGGAGGTGAGGAGGAAGTTGTTGAGCATGAGAGTGGTGAGAGGCTGGAATGGGTTGCCCCTGCAGGGAGGTGTTTGGGGCCAGATCCCTGGAGGTGTTTCTGGCCAGGCTGGCAGAGGCTGTGGGCAGCCTGCTCTAGGGTAGGGTGTCCCTGGGCATGGCAGGGGGTTGGAACTGGCTGATCCTTGTGGTCCCTTCCAACCCTGACTGATTCTGGGATTCTATGCACTGGATGTTAGGAGGAAATTCTTTGCAAGGGAGCATGGTGAGATAGAGGCAGAGGTTGAGGGTAGTGAGACACTGGCACAGGTTGCCCAGGGAGGTCGTGGAGCACAGAATCACCCAACGTGATCTTTGAACACATTGGGTGATTCTGTGCTCCACAACCTCCCTGGAGGTGTTTTTGGCCAGGCTGGCAGAGGCTGTGGGCAGCCTGCTCTAGGGTAGGGTGTCCCTGGGCATGGCAGGGGGGTTGGGACTGCCTGATCCTTGTGGTCCCTTCCAACCCTGACTGATTCTAGGATTCTAAATTCACTTAAAAATGAGGAGAAACCTCTTTACAGTGAGGATGGAACAAGCTGCCCAGAGAGGTTGTGGAGTCTCCTGCTCTGGAGCTTTTCAAAGCCAACCAGGACCTGTTCCTGTGTGGCCTGCCCTAGGGGATCCTGCTTTGGGAGGGAGGTTGGACTCGATGATCTTTGGAGGGCCCTTCCAAGCCTTAACACTCTGTGGTTCTCATGGAAAGCAACGTGGCAGTGGGACAGTTCTTAGGGAAAGACTATTTTAATATTCAACAGCTATGGGAATGATGAAGACAGATCTAACAGCAGGAGCTGTGTGGGCAGTGCCCACCCATGCCTTCCTGAGGACTTTGTGCCAAAACCTATTGTTGCTTCAGGACCATCTGCTTAGATTCTCACACCTGACACAACTTTCAAACAGAGAGGCA
>VWZI01014579.1:24831-41549 GCA_013396835.1 Psilopogon haemacephalus
CTGCTGGCTCACACTCAGCTGCATGGGCACACTGCTGGCTCACACTCAGCTGCATGGGCACACTGCTGGCTCACACTCACTGCCCTGGGCACACTGCTGGCTCACACTCAGCTCCTGTCTATTACAGCCTCCAGGTCCCTTTCTGCCAGCAGCTCTCCAGCCACAGTGCCCCAAGCCTGTAGCACTGCTTGGGGTTGTTGTAACCCGAGTGCAGGACCTGGCACTTGGCCTCGTTGAAGCTCATCCCATCAATGCTGGCACATTGATCTAAGCCTATCCAAGTCCAGAGCCTCTCTGCCCTCATTCAGATCAACACTGCCACCTAACTTGGTGTCATCTGCAAACTCACTCCTGACACTCTCTGTGCCTGAATCAAGGTAATCAATAAAGAAGTGGTCCCAACACAGATCCCTGAGGAACACCACCAGTGCCTGGCTGCCAACTGGATTGAACTCCATTGACCACCACTCTCTGGGCCCTTCTCCTGTCCAGCAGTGCTTTAGAAGGGAGAGATGCTTCAGTCACTGCACCAGTCACCTTTCTATTTGTCTATGTTACAGGCTGAAGGCTCTTTAGAACAGGAAAGAAAAGGTTGCATGGATCTTGAACGTGCAAAGAGGAAACTTGAGGGAGACTTGAAACTTGCCCAGGAGACCATCGAGGATCTGGAGAATGATAAGCAACACCTGGATGAAAAATTAAGGAAGTATGAGAAAACCCATTAGGGACAAACTCAGTGTTTGTGCTGAACTGGGTGTGCTTTGTGTGTGTTGAAAGAACATCTCCTCCACAGGAAGGACTTTGATTTCCACCAGATGCAAAACAAAGTCGAGGAGCAGCAGAATTCAGGTGCTCAGCTGCAGAAGAAGCTCAGAGAACTGCAGGCAAGAGACTTTTATGTCTGCTTCACCACTGCTGTTTCATGTTCCATCTGTGGCTGGACTGGATGAGCTTTGGAGGTCCCTTCCAGCCCCTGACATGATTCTGTGGTTCCTCACCACCCAGGCTCATGTATTAGAGCAGGAGGAAGAGGCTGGACTGGATGAGCTTTGGAGGTCCCTTCCAGCCCCTGACATGATTCTGTGGTTCCTCACCACCCAGGCTCATGTCATAGAGCAGGAGGAAGAGGCTGGACTGGATGAGCTTTGGAGGTCCCTTCCAGCCCCTGACATGATTCTGTGGTTCCTCACCACCCAGGCTCGTGTCGCAGAGCTGGAAGAGGAGGCTGCGGGCGAGAAGGCCACCAGGGCGAAAGCGCAGAAGCAATGTGACCAGCTGGCTCTGGACCTCCAGGACATCAGTGCAAGGCTGGAGGAGGCAGGAGGAGCCAGCACGGCTCAGATTGAGCTGAACAAGAAGCGTGAGGCAGAGTTCCAGCAGCTGCGAGGTGAGCTGGAGGAGGCCACCCTGCAGCACGAGGCCACGGCTGCCGCCCTGCGGAAGAGGCACTCGGACAGCACCGCTGAGCTGGGGGAGCAGATCGACAACCTGCAGAGAGTGAAGCAGAAGCTGGAGAAGGAGAAGAGTGAGCTCAAGATGGAGATCGACGACCTGGCCAGGAGTACAGAAACCATTGCTAAGTCCAAGGTGCTTCTTCAGGAAGGGGTTTGAGGAGAGCTTGGAGCGGTCCCTCCGATGTCTGAAAGGGGGAAGGCTGGGGAGGGACAAGGGCTGGTAATGACAGGAGGAGGAGGAGGAATGGGTTTAAAATGGCAGAGGGGAGATTGAAACTGGATGTTAGGAAGAGGTTGTTTGCAGTGAGATAGAATCAGTCAGGGTTGGAAGGGACCACAAGGATCAGGCAGTCCCAACCCCCCTGCCATGCCCAGGGACACCCTACCCTAGAGCAGGCTGCCCACAGCCTCTACCAGCCTGGCTAAAAACAGCAGTGAGGATGGTGAGACACTGGCACAGGTTGCCCAGGGAGGTTGTGAAGCACAGAATCACCCAACGTGATCAAAGATCACACTGGGTGATTCTGTGCTCCACAGCCTCCCTGGAGGTGTTCAGAGCCAGGCTGGATGAGGTCTTGAGCGACCTGTTCTAGTGGGAGGTGTCCCTGCCTATGGCACAGCGGGGTTGGAACTGGCTGAGCTTTGAGCTCCCTTCTAACCTAAACCATTCTATGATGCTAAGTGTTCCCAAGATGGATAAGCTACTTCCAGACTCCTTGCAGCTGCACAGACAACATTAGGAGTAAATCAAAGGAGATGATCCCATTCTGTGCTTCTGTGCTCTGCAACCTCCCCGGAGGTGCTGAGGACCAGGTTGGATCCCATTCTGTGCTTCTGTGCTGCACAACCTCCCTGGAGGTGTTCAGAGCCAGGTTGGATGAGTCCTTGAGCGACCTGTTCTAGTGGGAGGTGTCCCTGCCTATGGCACAGGGGGGTTGGAACTGGCTGAGCTTTGAGGTCTCTTCCAACCTAACCCATTCTATGATTCTATACTCCAAGGGTCCTCATTCCCACCTGCCCACGGCGTGACCCCACAGGGGCAGCAGAGGCCCCAGGCCAAACTTCCTTCCTCTCTTTCAGGCTAATCTGGAAAAAAATTACCACACCCTGGAGGATCAGCTGAGAGAGATGAAAGCCAAATTTGAGGAAAACCAGAGAAATATGAATGAGATGGAGGTGCAAAAAGCCCAGCTCCAGACAGAGTCAGGTAAGGAATGCACAAGGATCTCCTGAGGGAATGTTTTCTTCCTCCGGGAACAGAGACATCCTCTGATATGGACCATGAGTGAGATAAAGGTGCTCAGAGGGCTGCAGCAGCTCTGCTATGAGGATAGGCTAAGAGAGTTGGGGCTTTTCAGCCTGGAGAAGAGAAGGCTGCAGGGAGACCTTGGAGTGGCCTTGCAGTATCTGAAGGGGGTTACAGGAGGGCTGGGATGTCTTGTAATAAGAGGATGAGGAGGAATGGGTTTGAAGTGGCAGAGGGGAGATTGAAATTGGATGTTAGGATGTTAGCTCAATAACTTCCTCCTCACCTCCAGGCTCAATCTCCTCACTTCCAGCTTTGCTCCATTCCCCACAGTCCTGGCACTCCATGACACCCTAAAAAGTCCCTCCCCAGCTTTTTGTAAGTCCAATTCAGATCCTGGAAAGCCACAAGAAGGTCCCCTGGGAGCCTCCTCTTCTGCAGCTTGCACAGCCCCAACTCTTTCAGGCTGTGCTCACAGCAGAGCTGCTGCAGCCCTCTCAGCATCCTCGGGGCCCTTCTCTGCACACCTCCAGCATCTCCACATCCCTCTTGTCCCAGGGGCTCCAGCACTGGATGCACTACTCCAGGTGGGCTCTCAGCAGAGCACAGCAGAGGGGCACAATCCCCTCCCTGGCCCTGCTGCCCACACTGCTCCTGCTGCAGCCCAGCCTCTGCTTGCCTTTCTGCCCTGCAAGTGCACACTGCTGCCTCGGCTTCAGCTTCTCCTCCACCAGCCTGGATTGGTGCTTGGGATTGCCTCGACCCAGATACAGGACCTTGTAGTTGCTCTTGTTGAACTCCATGAGCTTGGCTTGTGCCCACCTCTGCAGCCTGCCCAGCTCCCTCTGGATGCCATCCCTGCCCTCCAGCCTGGCTGCTGCACCACACAGCTTGGGGTGCTCAGCAAACTTGCTGAGGCTGCACTCAATGCCTCTGTCCATGGCACCCACAGAGATGTTGAACAAAACTGATCCCAGGACTGATCCCTGAGGGACTCCACTTGTGACTGCCTCCACTTGTTACTGGCTGCTTCATATCTGAGTGTGTAATGCAGACAGTGCTGGGGACTTTTCCTTCTCTTCATCACAGGTGAGCTGAGCCGTCAGCTGGAGGAGAAAGAAGCTGCAGCATTGCAGCTGTCCAGGAGCAAGCAGGGAATTGCACAACAAGTAGAAGAACTTAAAAGGCAGCTGGAGGAAGAGAGCAAGGTAATGTGGGCTCTGAGCATCTGCTAAGCCTTCAGCACCTGCCAGGGCCTCAGTGCCTTTAGCATGTGCTGTGGGAAGGTTCTAAGTCTTGTTGCTTGCAGCCTGACCCAAGAGCATGGCTGCTGGGCAGGTGTTATGGAGGAGCTGGATCTGGGCTGATATTTAATTGCAGTGAGGCTGACGTAAAAGTATTAAAGATTTATTCACATAGATACATAAAGAACATTTCCCCAAGTTTATTTGCAATTTAGCAGCACTAACTGTGGAGCTATTTGCAGAATGTACATACAGAGTTTAATTTAACTAAGGGAATTTAGGAAAGGTTTTTAGGAGATCTAATACAGCGAAAGAGGTTTAAAGCAAAGTTGCTGCTTAACAATTGAACCTGAACTTTGTCAACTTTATAAACTTTGGAAAGAGAGTAGGCTTTGCTCACTGCTTAAGCCTTAGTATTTACAGTCTGAGGGCCAGGGAGGTGATTGTGCCCCTCTGCTGTGCTCTGCTGAGAGCCCACCTGGAGTAGTGCATCCAGTGCTGGAGCCCCTGGGACAAGAGGGATGTGGAGATGCTGGAGGTGTGCAGAGAAGGGCCCCGAGGATGCTGAGAGGGCTGCAGCAGCTCTGCTGTGAGCACAGCCTGAAAGAGTTGGGGCTGTGCAGGCTGCAGAAGAGGAGGCTCCCAGGGGACCTTCTGGTGGCCTTCCAGGATCTGAAGGGGGCTACAGAAAAGCTGGGGAGGGACTTTTGAGGCTGTGAGGGAGTGGCAGGAGTGGGGGGAATGGAGCAAAGCTGGAGGTGGGGAGATTGAGGCTGGAGGTGAGGAGGAAGTTGTTGAGCATGAGAGTGGTGAGAGGCTGGAATGGGTTGCCCCTGCAGGGAGGTGTTTGGGGCCAGATCCCTGGAGGTGTTTTTGGCCAGGCTGGCAGAGGCTGTGAGCAGCCTGCTCTAGGGTGGGGTGTCCCTGGGCATAGCAGGAGGGGTTGGAACTGGCTGATCCTTGTGCTCCCTTCCAGCTCTGACTCATTCTGGGATTCTATGCATTGGATGTTAGGAGGAAATTCTTTGCAAGGGAGTGTGGTGAGACAGAGGCACAGGTTGAGGGTGGTGAGACACTGGCACAGGTTGCCCAGGGAGCCCAGGGTTGCCCAGGGATTCTGTGCTCCACAACCTCCCTGGAGGTGTTTTTGCCAGGCTGGCAGAGGCTGTGGGCAGGCTGCTCTAGGGTAGGGTGTCCATGGGCATGGCAGGGGGTTGGGACTGGCTGATCCTTGTGGTCCCTTCCATCCCTGACTGATTCTGTAATTCTAAGCACAAGATGTTATGTCTCCTTTTCAGGCCAAGAATGCCCTGGCCCACGCCTTGCAGTCTGCTCGCCATGATTGTGACCTGCTCAGGGAGCAATATGAGGAGGAGCAGGAAGCCAAGGGGGAGCTGCAGAGGGCCCTGTCCAAGGCCAACGGTGAAGTGGCCCAGTGGAGAACCAAATACGAGACGGATGCCATTCAGCGCACGGAGGAGCTGGAGGAGGCCAAGTAGGTGGTAGATGAGATGAACAGAGCTGAGCAGTGCAGATGCTGGGGGCATTGGCAGCAGCACAGACCTACTTTTAGTAGCCTGACCATTATTATTTTGCTGGGGTTAATTAACTTCATCTTACTCAGCTCTGGTGAGTGCCCAGGGCAGCTGAGTGTGAGCCAGCAGAGTGCCCAGGGAGCTGAGTGTGAGCCAGCAGTGTGCCCAGGGGCTGAGTGTGAGCCAGCAGTGTGCCCAGGGGCTGAGTGTGAGCCAGCAGTGTGCCCAGGGCAGCTGAGTGTGAGCCAGCAGTGTGCCCAGGGCAGCTGAGTGTGAGCCAGCAGTGTGCCCAGGGCAGCTGAGTGTGAGCCAGCAGTGTGCCCAGGGCAGCTGAGTGTGAGCCAGCAGTGTGCCCATGCAGCTGAGTGTGAGCCAGCAGAGTGCCCAGGGCAGATGAGTGTGAGCCAGCAGTGTGCCCAGGGAGCTGAGTGTGAGCCAGCAGTGTGCCCAGGGCAGATGAGTGTGAGCCAGCAGTGTGCCCAGGTGGCCATAAAGGCCAATGGCATCCTGGCATGGATTTAAAATGTGTCCAGCAGGAGCAGGGAGGTGATTGTCCCCTTGGACTCTGCTCTGGTGAGGCCACACCTCAAGTACTGTGTTCAGTTTTGGCACCTCAATACAAGAGAGCTGTGGAGGTGCTGGAGCAGGTCCAGAGGAGGGCAAGGAAGCTGGGGAGGGGCCTGGAGAATAAACCTCATGAGCCGAGGATGGTTAGTTTGGAAAAGAAGAGGCTGAAGGGAGACCTCATTCCTGTCTGCAGCTACCTCAAAGAGGTTGTGGAGATGTTGGTGTTGGTCTCTTCTCACACGTAATTAATGATAGAACAGGAAAGAATGGCCTCAAACTGCCACTGGGTATGTTCAGACTAGGTATTAGGAAATATTTTTTTCCCAGCAAGATTGGTCAGAATGTGCTGCCCAGGAGTGTGTTTAAACCCTGGATGTGTTTGAGGGTGGCTTGGATGTGGTGCTTGGGGCTATGGCTTAGGGTGAATCTTGTAGAGTAGGGTTCTCAGTTGGACTTGGTGATCCTGAGGGGCTTTGCCAACCTGAGTGTTTCTGTGCTTCTGTAAAAAATTGCTTCTGATAGCACACTCTTCCCATCATGTCTGCAACACACTGACTGTGCTAACCACATCCTTGTTGCGTTGATATCCCTTAAGGAAAAAGCTCTGTCAGCATCTTCAGGCAGCAGAGCGGCAGGCAGAGACTGTGAACTCCAAGTGTGCCAGCCTGGAGAAGGAGAAGCTGAAGCTGCAGGGGGAGGTGGAGGACCTGACAGTGGACATAGAGAGAGCCAACACATTAGCAGCTGCCCTGAACAGGAAGCAGCAGAGCTTTGATAAGGTGAGAAGTGAGCACAGCATCTTTTAGGTTCAAGCCTTCCTAGGAGGCCAAACTAACACTCCCTACTTAAGACAGTGCTGAACTCAAGCTGAGTCCAACATTTATCAGGCCCTCTAAAGCATGGCAATAAGACTTTGTCCTGTTTTCCTAGAATCATAGAATGGTTTAGGTTGGAAGAGACCTCAAAGATCATCCAGGGACCTCTCCCACTTTATCTGCTACAATCAGCCACTGTGGGAGGGTTAGAATTAACCCCCCCCCCCAAAAAAAAAAAAAAACAAAACCACCAGACTAGCTCTGAGGGTTTGGAAGTAAGGCAAAGCTACACATTTACAGCAAGCTGAAACCCAAAAGCATAGAATACAATGCACGTGTACAGAACACGTTTACGTAGCTTTACAGCTGTTTACAACTATTTACAAGCCAGGAAACATCACCAGAGAGCCTCTCAGATCCTTCTCCCCATCCCCACGGACAGGAGGACCAAGGAATGGCTCTCCCAGGGAGAAATCAGGCCCGCTGTTGTCTACTCAGCCAAGGCTAGTGCAGCCTCTAAAGCCACCACAGCCACAATGAAAATGTCTCTGGGGCTGGCAGGAACTGGCACATGGAGCCTCTCTTCCAGGTGGTGGCAGAATGGAAGGGGAAGCTGGAGCAGAGCCAGCAGGAGCGGGAGGCTCTCTGCAAGGAGTCTCGCTCGCTGCACTCGGAGCTTTTCAAGGTGAAAAATGCCTACGAGGACAGCTTGGATCAGCTGGAAACAGCCAGGAGGGAAAACAAGAGCCTGAAGGGTGAGTGTTGGCTCTGCCTGCCCCTTAGCTGCTCTCAGCCTTGCCACAGCCCAGGTGTGCTTGTGGCTGCTCAAGTGCCCTGTCATAGAATCATAGAATGGTTTAGGTTGGAAGAGACCTCAAAGCTCAGCCAGTTCCAACCCCCCTGTGCTATAGGCAGGGACACCTCCCACTAGATCAGGATGCTCAAGGCCTCATCCAGCCTGGCCTTGAACACCTCCAGGGAGGTTGTGGAGCACAGAAGCACCCAATGTGATCTTTGAGATCAGAAATCCCTAAGAGGGGTATCCAACCACTCCTACCACCTTCCCCCCTCCCCAGTCTTATCTCACCAGCTGTCTTATGCAGCAGATAGGCAAAGGTAGATGGACCAGGGGGGATTAGTAGCAGGAAAGAAGTTAGTGAAATTATTCATATCCACCTAGGGAAGGCAGGGAGAAAAGAGCTGTGCAAAAGCAGCAGCCATGGCTCAAAGACTTATCCATGGTTGGGTTACAACTCTTAAACAAGTTTTTTTTTTTTTTCTTTCTCAGTAAACCTGAGGGAAGCAGCACCAGCAGTGCTTGCCTTTCTCAGCCTGCAGTCTAATTCCTCATGCAAATCCTCCAATTAGTTCAAACCAGCACAACATCTAATCTAAATCTCCCCTCCTCTAGCTTGGATCCATTCATAGAATCATAGAATCACAGAATGGTTTAGGTTGGAAGAGACCTTAAAGATCATCCAGTTCCAACCCCCCTGTGCCATAGGCAGGGACACCTCCCACTAGATCATTCCCCCCCACCCCAGTTCTATCACTGCCTGACACCCTAAGAAGTCCCTCCCCAGCTTTCTTATAGCCTCCTTCAGATACTGGAAGGCCACAGTGAGGTCTCCTCAGAGCCTTCTCTTCTCCAGACGTGTGTGTGTGCGCATACAGATGTCCATGTGGAGGTGTACAAGAGAGGGGTTGGAAGTCCCAAAGCATGGAGTCCAGCACATCTGGCTTCCACAGGCTGATGTCCTTCTTATCTCACAGAGGAAGTAGCTGATCTGACTGAACAAATTGCTGAGAAGGGCAAAACGATCAGAGACCTGGAGAAAGCCAAGAAGCAAGCTGAAGCAGAAAAATCCCAGCTGCAGTTAGCTCTGGAGGAGGCAGAGGTGAGTTAGTTTATTACTGGGGGGGGTTGAAAAAAAAGAGAGAACAATCTGAAGCAGCTCCCAGTTCTCTCTCCACGGCAGTGCCTGCGTGCAAGGATGACTGCCACAAACTTTGGGAGTCACTGAGGATCAGCACAATGATGATGCTCTCCAAAACGTTGCTTTTGTGTTTGGTTTCCTTCTTTTTCCTTTTTAAAGGCAGCTCTTGAGCGGGAAGAGGTCAAAATCCTTGGTGTCAACCAAGAGCTGGCTCAGATTAAATCAGAAAACAGCAGGATTGCTGAGAAAGAGGAGGAGATCAGCCAGTTGAAAAAGAACCATCAGAGGACTGTGGAGACAATGCAGGGCGTTTTAGATGCTGAGATCAGGAGCAAGAGTGAGTCCCTAAGGCTGAAGAAGAAGATGGAAGGAGACCTGAATGAAATGGAGATCCAGCTGAGCCATGCCAACCGTGTGGCTGCAGAGGCAAAGAAACACCTGCTCAGCATCCAGGGAATACTCAAGGTCTTGTTTTGCCTTTCTGACCTGAACAGGAGCCAGCAGTGTGCATAGGTGTCCAAGAAGGCCAATGCCATCCTGGCCTGTGTCAGGAATAGTGTGGCCAGCGGGACCAGGACAGTCCTTCTGCCCCTCTATTCAGCACTGTTTGGGCCACACCTTGAGTGCTGTGTCCAATTCTGGGCCCCTCCATTGCAGAGAGATGTTGAGGTGCTGGAAGGTGTCCAGAGAGGGGCAGCAAGGCTGGGGAGGGGCCTGGAGCACAGCCCCAAGAGGAGAGGCTGAGGGAGCTGGGGGTGTGCAGCCTGCAGAAGAGGAGGCTGAGGGCAGAGCTCATTGCTCTCTGCAGCTCCCTGAAGGGAGGTTGTGGCCAGCTGGGCTTGGGCTCTGCTGCCAGGCAGGCAGGGCCAGAAGGAGGGGACAGAGGCTGAAGCTGTGGCAGGGCAGGTTCAGGCTGGATGTTAGGAGGAAGTTGTTGTCAGAGAGAGAGACTGGGATTGGAATGGGCTGCCCAGGGAGGTGGTGGAGTCCCCATCCCTGGAGGTGTTTCGGAGGAGGCTGCAGGAGGCACTCAGTGCCATAGGTTAATTAATTAGGTGTTAGGTGCTAGGCTGGACTCAATGATCTCAAAGTTCTTTTCCAACCTGGTTAATTCTGTGATTGATTCATTTTTTAAGCACAGTGTCCAAGAAATTATTTAGGACAAAATTGGCTTTTCATCCTTAGGACACTCAGGTGAACTTGGACGATGCAGTCCGAGCCCAGGAGGAGCTGAAGGAGCAGGTGGCCATGGTGGAGCGCAGAGCAAACCTGCTGCAGGCTGAGATTGAGGAGCTGAGGGCAGCCCTGGAGCAAACTGAGCACTCGAGGAAGGTGGCTGAGCAGGAGCTTCTGGATGCCACTGAACGTCTGCAGCAGCTCCACACCCAGGTACTTTGCTGTGCTGAGACAGGTGTGGGATTGGGTCCAGAGGTTCACAGAGTGAGGATGAATTCTTGGTGTGTGTTTGTAAGAGAGCAGAGGCAGGCACTCAAAGCCTTTGCTTGTCTCCTTGGCAGAACGTCAGCCTTTCAAATGCAAAGAAGAAGCTGGAAGCTGAGATGGCACAAATCCAGGCTGAGATGGAAGATGTCAGTAATGAAGCAAGAAGTGCTGAAGAGAGGGCAAAGAAGGCAGTGGCAGATGTGAGTATGTTACTCTGTGGTTATCTTTGGCACTTCAGAGCTTCCCAACAGTGCTGCTGCTGGGAGCTAAGGGAAATCCTCTTGTCACAAGCTGGCCAAAGAGCTGTTCTGAGGGCCTGGCTGAGGAGGCTACATGTCAGGGGTGGATTAGAGCAGCAGGGCACTTGTGCTGCTGACAGACGAGCTACTGGGACTGTCAGCATCATAATGAACTACCCCCAGCTAGCCAGGATAGAACAAGAAGCTTCCTCCAGTGCTGCCTGCAGATGTGAACCACAAACCCTCCTGCAGTGCTGACGCCAGCAAAGTGTCTATTGCAATATTTGTCTTCCCAAAATCCTGCTTCAGACCTTTTCAGATGAGAACTGTGTGTTTCAATTCCAAACTGCTACCTCACCCTCCTGTGCAAGGCCAGCCAGCTCAGCTGGGCTCTTGTGGGGCCCAACCTGCCAATCGTTTCTAAATGTAGACATCAAACCCAAATATTAACACTTAAGACCATTATTTGGAGTTAAAATAGAAGGCAAACCTCTCCAGTTGCTTATGAAGCAACAACTGCTACTACCACTGGTGCTGCTACTACTACCCATTTGTATTCTGTTCGAACAGAACAGAATTTTACACACCTAGAGATGTATTTACATATACATTTGTATTCTGTTTGAAGAAAACAGAAGCAGCATTACAAAGAATTACACACACAGAGATAGATTTGCCTATGCACAAGATTTCTAGTGCCATTATTTTACTCTCACATTCTTCAACTCAGCTGTTTGGCTGCCAAAGCAATGTGTTGAGTTTTACATGATTTGTAACCCCTTCCTCCTGGTGCTTCACCAAAGTGCTTCATTCGATGGCGTGGGAATCACAGGTTTCAGAGTTACACACATCCCAGCTTTGTCTTAAATGACTTTGTCTTAAATTGTTCAATTCCTTGTAGCTGTTTCACTCGAGATAGCTGTTTCACTCCACGTAGCAGTACCCCTGCAGGCTGCTGTGGCAATCTCAGGACACACACAGACTCCACATCCCCTGTGCAGAGATTTCCACCTGTGCCATGCCCTGCTCTCAGGCTTTGCTGTAGCTGCTGCTCTACCCCGTGGCACCTGGGGTCCGTGAAGGTCACAGGAATGACCACACTGTGGGTCAGAGCTTTTACCCTTTCTGGTGTTCCAAGCTCCATGTGTGCAGCAAGGGCAGAGTTTCCCCCATCCTTTTTCCTATTGTGTCTCTGCCACTATCATGCTCCAGGAAACGTGGTGGCAGGAATGGTCAGAAGAAGCCAGGACTAAGTCCTCACATGCTCCCTCCCTGGATATGTTCAAGGCCAGGTTGGATGAGGCCTTGAGTGACCTGTTCTAGTGGAAGGTGTCCCTGCCTATAGCAGGGGGTTGGAACTGGCTAAGCTTTGAGGTCTCTTCCAGCCTAAACCATCCTATGATTCTGTGCAGGCACTCTTCTTTCATGTTCTTCCAGTTTCTTGTGTCGTTTCCTTTTCAAGGCGGCCATGATGGCAGAAGAGCTGAAGAAGGAGCACGACACCAGCACCCACCTGGAGAGGATGAAGAAGAACCTGGACCTGACAGTGAAGAACCTGCAGCACCGTCTGGATGAAGCTGAGCAGCTGGCCCTGAAAGGAGGCAAAAAACAGCTCCTGAAGATGGAGGCCAGGGTGAGTCCCAGCACTGAGCATGGGTGTGGAAGTTCCTTTTTTTCCCCTGCGAGGCCTGAAGACAGCTGTTGATTGCCCCACCAGGTCCGAGAGCTGGAAGCTGAGCTGGAAGCAGAGCACAAACAATCCGCGGAGGCGATGAAGAGCATCCGCAGGCAGGAGCGGCGCGCCAGGGAGCTGACGCTGCAGGTGGGCACGGAGAGAGAGAGAGAGACTCTCCTCGGGTGTTCTGCCTCCCAAGGGTGGGTAACGGCACCTTCCCTTTCGGCAGAGTGAAGAATACAGGAAGAATACGCTGAGGTTGCAAGAGCTGGTAGATAAACTGCAGATGAAAATCAAGTCTTACAAAAGGCAGGCTGAGGAAGCTGTGAGTCACTGCTCCGCCGCCACCAACGCTCATTTGCCGGTCCCTAGGGATGGCAGTTCAGAAGTTGGCTCCGTGGCAGGTGGTTGTAGCTCCTTTCACTTTGCCATTTCAGGATGAACAAGCCAACACCAATCTCTCCAAGTTCAGAAAAGTACAGCACAAGATAGAAGAGGCCGAGGAAAGGGCAGATATTGCTGAGGGTCAAGCAAACAAGCTCAGAGCTAAAACCCGACAAGCTCCCTCCGCTAAGGTAAGTGTCCCCTGCAGGAGGCAGGGCTGCAGGAGGTAAGGCTGCAAGAGGCAGGGCTGCAGGAGGCAGAGCTGCAGGAGGTAAGGCTGCAAGAGGCAGGGCTGCAGGAGGCAGGGCTGCATAAGGTAAGGCTGCAAGAGGCAGAGCTGCAGGAGGCAGGGCTGCAAGAGGCAGAGCTGCAGGAAGCAGGGCTGCAGGAGGTAGGGCTGCAGGAAGCAGGACTGCAGGAGGCAGGGCTGCAGGAGGTAAGGCTGCAAGAGGCAGGGCTGCAGGAGGCAGGGCTGCAAGAGGCAGGGCTGCAGGAGGTAGGGCTGCAAGAGGCAGGGCTGCAGGCTGGGCTGTTTGCTCAAGCAGAGCAGGCAGCAGATCTGTCAATGTGTTTTTAGCGGTGCACAGTAATAAGACAAGGAAAAATGGATGCAAACTTGAACACAGAAGGTTTCATCTCAACGTGAGAGAAAGTTCATTACAGTGAGGGTGACAGAGCACTGCAGCAGGCTGCCTCAGGGGGCTGTGGAGTCTCCTTCTCTGGAGATGTTCTATAGAATCAGTCAGGGTTGGAAGGGACCACGAGGATCATCTAGTTCCAACCCCCCTGCCATGGGCAGGGACACCCTACCCTAGACCAGGCTGGCACATTCTAGTGGGTACACTTCTGTTCAGACTACCCTGGGTGATCCTGCCTTTGGCAGAGGGGTTGAACTTGATCTCTGGAGGTCCCTTCCAACCTCTACTGTTCTGTGATTCTGTGCCTTGCCAGTTGGGTACAGCCAACATTCAGAAAGAGCAGTTCTGGAAGGAAGGGATCCTGATCCTGCTTTGAGGAGCCTGATGTTGTGCAGTACATATGGGCCCTGGCCACCTGGCACAACTTCTGGATTCTGCTCTGGGAGGGCTAAAATTGAGCATTGTAATGCCTGACCCAATGGATCAGTTCATCTTTTCACTCTCTTCCATGCTTCACATTCACTTTTGGGGGTGCTGAGCTACTCCTTGTGCTCAAGGGTGAGGCTGTGGGTTGTGTAAGCACCGTGGCAGAAGAGCCAGCAGAGAGGTCTGTCCACTCCAACCCATCAGTCCAGGGCATTTGATGATGTGTGGACTTGAGGGTTACAGACACCACTACATTGACCTGGACTCCACCTGCACATCTTCAGGGGATGGTTCATTGAGATAGAAGTGTTTAGGAACCGAAAGACTCATCTTGATGTGTGTGGACTGAACAAAGCCTCTTCTTTCCAGGTGGTGTTAGGAAGTGAAAAATGAGCTTCCTCTGGGCTAGCCAGAATTTACACTGTGCCCTTCCAGCTGTGGATTTGCAGTAGTTAGAGCTACAGTGGTAGGAAGAAACCTTCCATCTGCTTCTGGACACAGTTTCTGCCATGCTGCTGCTGTACCAGTGTCAATAAAGTAGCTGTCTCCAACTTCAGATGCTCTACATGCCAATGTTCACGAGAGAGTAATTTTCTTGCTGAGTTAAGTCGAGTCAAAACTCTGGGTTCAAGTCTTACTGCTGCTGTGATTGTGTTTGAGCCATTTTGTTCTACATTAAAATTTAGATGTCTGGCATGCTTGCTTCAGCTTGACAACAACTATCCTGACCATGGTAAATGAGTTTGAGAATAAACATGAGCAGGTGTGGTACATCAGACATGCAGTGGGAACAAAACTGCACTGTTCATGCCTGGTCTCACTGCAGTGTTTCTGCTTGGGAGAACAAGACTGGCCCAGCCTGGGAGCCCACAGCCACCTGTGTTACAAATCAAGCATCTCATCAGGCTGCAGAGGTGGGCACAAGCCAACTTCATGAGGTTCTACCAGGCCAAGGGCAAGGTCCTGCAGCTGGGTGGAGGCAATGCCAAGAACAAATCCAAGCTGGGCAGGGACTGGCTGGAGAGCAGCCCTGAGGAGAGAGACTTGGGGGTGCTGATGGAGGAGAAGCTGAAGCTGAGGCAGCAGTGTGCACTTGCAGGGCAGAAAGGCAAGCAGAGGCTGGGCTGCATTGGGAGCAGTGTGGGCAGCAGGGCCAGGGAGGTGATTGTGCCCCTCTGCTGTGCTCTGCTGAGAGCCCACCTGGAGTAGTGCATCCAGTGCTGGAGCCCCTGGGCCAAGAGGGATGTGGAGATGCTGGAGGTGTGCAGAGAAGGGCCCCGAGGATGCTGAGAGGGCTGCAGCAGCTCTGCTGTGAGCACAGCCTGAAAGAGTTGGGGCTGTGCAGGCTGGAGAAGAGGAGGCTCCCAGGGGACCTTCTGGTAGCCTTCCAGCATCTGAAGGGGGGTACAAAAAAAAATCTGGGNGAATGGGTTGCCCCTGCAGGGAGGTGTTTGGGGCCAGATCCCTGGAGGTGTTTTTGGCCAGGCTGGCAGAGGCTGTGGGCAGCCTGCTCTAGGGTAGGGTGTCCCTGGGCATAGCAGGGGGGTTGGAACTGGCTGATCCTCTTGGTCCCTTCCAACCCTGACTGATTCTATCTCACTGCAAACAACTTCCTCCTAACACCCAGTTTCAATCTCCCCTCTGCCAGTTCAAACCCCTTCCTCCTCATCCTGTCATTACATCCCAGCCCTTCTGTAGCCCACTTCAGATACCTTCCAGGCAAGCCACAGCTCAGGGAACTGGCACACTCCAGTGTGCTCCCCAGCCAGTTGATGAGGACTTGACCTTAGCTGTCTCACACACATTGGCAATGGTTACCAATGCTCTGTTTGCAAGGATAACCTTTGGAGCAGTAATGTCTGTGTGAGTGCAGAGCTGTGCCCTGCTCTGCCTGCTGAACCAACTGAGCCTTCATCTGCAGAGTGCTGAAGGTGTCAATGGAATGGCACAGAATGCTGGGGCCATGCCAAGGAGCATTCCTCCAAGAGCTAGCATCAGATCCATGCCCTCAGGGTGAGGGATTACATCTAGAGGCAGCACTTTATAAGCTACCTAAGGTACAGTCAATCCCTGACCACTTGCTCCTGCCTTAATCACAGGATTTGGAAGGGACCTGAAGTGATCACCGAGTCCAACCCCCTTGCCAGAGCAGGACCACACAACCTAGCTCAGGGCACAGAGGAACACATCCAGACAGCCCTTGAAAGTCTAACAGCTGACACTGCTGCTGTGCTGTGCTGCAGCTGAATGTGGAGTCCCAGGGCAGACTGGTGACAGATGTTCCAGCTGGAAAGTTTGCCTGGAAAAGTGAGAGTTCCACCCCAGAGTTCTTAATGTCCAGATTCATTTGTTTCCACAAATGAATGAAAATGAAAAGGAAATTAAAAAAGAAATAAAATAAAATGGAAAGTTAAGAAATCCACAGTGAGGAAAAGGATGTTAAAGGAGTGGGAATAGATGGAGGAGGAGATTCATGATGGCTGGGGGGGGAGGAAAAAGAGCCAAAAGAACCACTCAGAGATAAAGAGCTTCAGGTGGTGAGAGATGCAAAGGGTTTGTGTTTCACTTGCAGGCAGCCACAGAGCCTCTGGGATCTTCTCACTCTCAGGGACAGGGCTGAAAACGCAGCTGGAGCTGTGGGTTTGAAGCTCAGGGACTGGTGCACACCCTCAGGCAGGACTCACCATGAGCACCACTGGGCACTGCTGGTGCCACTGGGGCCTGGCCTTGTGTCCCAGGCAAATTCACAGCTCCCTCCTGGCCCCTGCCTCTAGGGCTCTGAGATCCAAGCCAGTCCCCATCAGCCTGCACAAGAGTCACTGGCAGAGGAGGGGACAGGGCACAGAGACCTTGGGAGGTGGCCCCCAGCAGGAGGCTCAGGCTGCCATGGGTCTGCCTCCCTGCTCAGTGTCTAAGCTCAGAATAGCTCTGCTCTTGCAAGACTCCTGCCCGGGGTGGTGGCTGCTTGTGGAGCTGCCAGGCTGCCACTAATAGCACTGAAGACATTCCTGGGCGGGCAGGTTGCCTTCTATAGCTCAGCACAACCTGCTGCCACCGAGCAGCTGGCAGCTGCCTTGTGAGCCAAGACAGCAGATGCTCTTCTTACCCCACACAG
>VWZI01014580.1:7501-22141 GCA_013396835.1 Psilopogon haemacephalus
CTCGGCAGGGCTCTGGGCAGCCTGAGCTGGGGGAGGAGGTCCCTGCTGAGTGCAGAGGGGCTTGGACCTGATGATTGGGTGTGAGGAGGAAGTTCTGCAGCATGAGACTGGTGAGAGGCTGGAATGGGTTGCCCCTGCAGGGAGGTGTTTGAGGCCACATCCCTGGAGGTGTTTTTGGCCAGGCTGGCAGAGGCTGTGGGCAGCCTGCTCTAGGGTAGGGTGTCCCTGGGCATGGCAGGGGGGTTGGGACTGCCTGATCCTTGTGGTCCTTTCCAACCTTGACTGATTCTGTGATTCTATGACCTTGGAATGTCCCTTCTCACCCAAAGCCAATCATCATTCCATGACTCCATTATCCTACTCCAGGAGGTATCACAAGCAGGGAAGACCTCCCCCCAGGCATGAAGGACCTGCCCCAGTGGAGGATGTCCCTGCTGACTGCAGAGGGCTTGGACTGGAAGCCCTTTGGAGGTCCCCCCCAGCCCATTCTGTGGCTCACATCCATGAGCAGCTTTTGGGTGGCTTTAGGGTTGGCTTTTTTTTGACCAGAGGCCTTAGAGCAGCCTTCCAGGACCTGAAGGAAGCTCCAGGAGAGCTGGAGAGGGACTTTTGGCAAAGGCTTGGAGAGCCAGGACAGGCCATTGGAAGCAGACTGAGGTTGTCATGGGGACAGGATCACAGAGAAAGGACAGAAAACTGAGACAGCCTCATCTGGGGGGGTTGTGTCCTGCCTTCTGTCACTGCCACCTCACCAGGAACCAGGGAGGCAGCTCTAAGGTTTCCCCAGAGCCTTCTCCCCCAGTTCCCTCAGACATTCCCACAGAGGGGAGGTGGTCCCCAGCCCTCTGATCACCTTCATGACCTTCTCTGGACCCGACTCCAACAGTTCCATGTCCTTCTTGTTGTCCTCCTGCACCTTTTGGGCTGGGAGCTTCCAAGGGTCCCTAACTCCTGGGTTAAATCCCTCTGTGTGCAGAGGGAACTCCTCTGGGCTGCTCTCTCTCTTTGTCCCTAGTTATTATTTTTTTTTTGGGTTGGGGGTCAATTTTTTTGGTGTGTGTGTGTGTTTTAACCTCCCATTCACTCTCCTCTTCCCCTCGCCCCCTCCCCACCCCGGAGCTGTCTTTGTGAGTCAGAGCAGGCTGCGTGGCCGCTGCCCTGCGGGGCTGGGGAGGAGCCGGCGGCGGCGGAGGGCTGGAAGCAGTTAAGGAAGAGGCTTTGTGGTTCTCTTTAACCTTTCGGGCGGCTCAGACGAGAAACGTGAGGCTCTGCAGCGAAACCTGGGGCAGTTTCACAGGCATTGAGTCACTCTGCTGGCAGGAGGCTGATAAACATCTGCACTGCCCCAGTTACTGCAACTGGCAGAGGGGCAGGAGCTGGAGCTGGGCAAAGCTCCTTGCACCTGAAGCATTTGGCCCCGGGGGCAGCTCCCTTAAAGCTGGGAGTGTTGTTTTTGGGGGTTTTTTTTAGGTTGGCTGGAACCCACCCAGGTTGCTTGCTTGGTTCTAGACATAAATCATAGAATGGTTTAGGTTGGAAGAGACCTCAAAGATCCAGTCCCAGTTCCAACCCCCCTGTTGCCACAGGCAGGGACACCTCCCACTAGATCAGGATGCTCAAGACCTCATCCAGTTCCAACCCTCCCTGTGCCACAGGCAGGGACACCTCCCACTAGATCAGGATGCTCAAGACCTCATCCAGCCTGGCCTTGAACACATCCAGGGAGGGAGCAGCCACAACCTCCCCAGGCAACCTGTTCCAGTATCTCATCAATTCACACAACTGAAGTCACAGCCACCCCCCTCCCCTGGGCACCCTGTTGTGTGGTTCTGTGACTTCAGTGACCTCCCTGGAGCTGGTCAAGGCCAGCTTGGATGAGACCTTGAGCAGCTTGAGCTGGCTGGGGGGACCTGTCCCTGCCCCTGGAGCTTTTGAGCTCCCTTCCGACCTAAACCATTCTCTGATTCCATAGAGATGAGGGCTGGGAGTGAGGGGAATGGCTTTGAGCTGGGGAGAGGGGAGAAAACCTTGGCAGTGAGGGGTGGGGAGAGACTGGCACAGGCTGCACAGGGAGGTTGTGGAGCACAGGCAGGGAGGGTGAGGAGATGCTGGCACAGATTGAGGGTGGTGAGACACTGGCACAGGTTGCCCAGGGAGGTTGTGGAGCACAGAAGCACCCAATGTGATCAAAGATCACATTGGGTGCTTCTGTGCTCCACAACCTCCCTGGAGGTGTTCAGGACCAGGCTGGATGAGGCCCTGAGTGACCTGTTCTAGTGGGAGGTGTCCCTGCCTATGGCACAGTTGGGAGTTGGAGCTGGCTGAGCTTTGAGCTCCCTTCCAGCCTGACCCATTCTGTGGTTCTCTGATTCACCCTGGGGTGGGCAGGCTGTGGTGGGGCAGGGGGAGGTGGGTCCTGTGCCAGCAGTGCTGCAGCCCTTGTGCCAGCACTGAGGAACCTCTTTGTAAGGCAGAGGAGCTGTTGTTGAAAACAAGGAAGGGATTGAAATCCGTGGGCCAGGAGGCTCAGCTGCTGGGAACTGGCTGCACTGGTTCCTGCCACTGCTGCAGGTGCAGCCCCAGGAGGGTTTCATCCAGTGGGGCAATGCCACCTGCAGCAGGATCTGCTCTGCTGGGCTCCTCCTTGCTCCACAGAACCTTGCAATGGGTTGGAAGAGACCTCAGAGATCAGCCAGTGCCAAGACCCCTGCCATGGGCAGCTCCCACCAGCACAGGCTGCTCAGGGCCTCATCCAGCCTGGTCCTGAACATCTCCAGGGAGGTTGTGGAGCACAGAAGCACCCAATGTGATCTTTGATCACATTGGGTGCTTCTGTGCTCCACAACCTCCCTGGGCAACTTGTGCCAGTGTCTCACCACCCTCAACCTGTGCCAGGGTCTCCCCACCCCTCCCTGGCAGCAGTTTCCTCCCTCCTCTCCACTCTCAGTCTGGTTTCTCAGCAGTCAGCTGCTGGCCAATGGCAGCAGGGAGCACAAAGAGCCAGGACTGAGCAGCTGGGCCCATGCAGAGCAGAAATGAGCAGCAAAGCAAAGGGAACACAGACCCAGAAACTTTCCCTTTCCCTGTTGCATCCTAACTGAGGGCAGAGCCTGGGCAGGAGAAGCCCTGGCAGAGAGGGTTTGGAGTTCCAGGTCAGCTTGGATGAAGCCTGGAGCAGCCTGGGCTGGAGGGAGTTGTCCCTGCCCGTGACAAGGGATGGGGAGAGGTTGGAGCTTGGCTGATCCTGCAGCTCCCTTCCAACCTTAAAGCATTCCATGGATCCCTGAGGTCCAGAGCCAAGCACAGGCTCTGCTGCTCCCTGCCCCTGTGCCCGGAGGGGAGCTGCTGAGGGTTGCAAATGTGCAAAACCCAGCGAAGAGGACTCCTGCTGCTGCCCCAGACCTCTGCAGAGCTCTCAAATAACAATCGAGGAGACTTTTTTTTTCGCCCCCCCCCCCTCCCTTCTCTCTTCTTTTTCCTCCCCTGATCAATAGACCTCATTCACAGACCCCCAGCCCAACAAAGCTGCCTTGTCAGGGCACATCCCTGTCCCTCCTTCCTGCCAAAGCTTCCCTAAGGAATCCCAGGGCTGGCCTGGCAGAGCTCCTCTGCTGCACACACACACACACACAGGGCTCACAAAGCAACCCGAGTCAAAGAGAGGTCACAGAGCCCTCCCCCCACTGCCACCCAGTGAAGAATTCTGCCCCACAGCACCTAACAAGAGCCCTGCCAAGCACACAGGCTCCAGGGGGAAAGAAAATAAATTAAGTGTTCAGAAATGGTTCATTAGGAGAACTGTCCTGAGCCCTCCAGCTCCCCACAGGCACCGACAGAGAGCCACAGGATGGGTTGGGAGCTTCCAGGTCAGCCTGAGCCATGGGTGAGGGGCACCTCCCACCAGCCCAGGGGCCTCATCAAAGCTGGCCTTGACCACCTCCAGGGAGGTTGTGGAGCACAGAAGCACAGAATGGGATCTCCAGAGGAAGCAAAGAGGATGAGCAGAGGCTGCTCCACCGTGGGGATAAGCCTGGGAGGGTTGGGGCTGTTCAGCCTGGAGAAGGCTCCAGGGAGACCTCCTCAGAGCTGCCTGCAGGTGCCTGAAGGGGATGCAGGAGAGCTGGGGAGGGACTTGTGACAAGGGCTGGGAGGGGAATGGCTTTGAGAGGGGAGAGTGAGAGTGGAGAGGAGGAAGAAATCCTCGACAGTGAGGGTGGGGAGAGACTGGCACAGGTTTAGCCAGGGAGGTTGTGGAGCACAGGGAGGGAGGGTGAGGAGGCACTGGCACAGGTTGCCCAGGGAGGTTGTGGAGCACAGAAGTACCCAATGTGATCTTTTGATGATGGTGTTTTTTGGTGTTCTTACCAATGAATTTCTGGGGCATTGAGCTTTTCCTCCTTGCCACGTTGCTCGCCAGCCTGTCCAGCACCAAGGCTCTGTCACTGCCCAGCTCTGCCTTGCTGTGCCTGGCCTCCATGCTGCCTAGTTTGGAAAGAAATGTTAAAATACGTTGTAAAACAAAAAAAAAAAAAAGGGGAAAAGGGATAAAAAAAAAAAAGGGGGGGGGGGGNAAACAAAGAAATGAACAAAAAAAAATCACAAACAAACAGAGGAGGAAAAAATAAAACAAACAGAAGAGAAAACCAAACAAACACAACACACAGAGGTGAAAAAGTATTGGGGGGGTGGGCTGGGGTGGGAATTAAAATCAGCTTTCAAAGAAGGAGGAAGAGCTGAATGGTTTCAGCCCACACTGACTGGAAGGGACCAGTCTGGAGAGCTGCACTCGACTGGTTTTGCTTTTTTGCCTGTTTTCTCCCCCTGCTGTTGTGGCTCTTTGCACCTCGGGCAGGCAGCAGGGGCTGGGGGCAGGAAGGCAGAGCAGAGCCTCTGCTCCTGCAAGCCCTCAGCAAGCTGCAAGGAGAGCACAAAAGCCTCCAAACCCTCAGCACCTTCATCGGCAGGCAGAGGAGGTGTGAGAGCAAGAGGCTGCAGAGGGAGGATGGGGACACAGCCCCTGGCAGCCTCGCTTTGGGCTTCTGACTAAGAGTCACCCTGCACAGGACACTGCTGCTGCACCCTCTGGAGGTCACTCACCCCCAGCTGGCTCCTTCAGAACCTCTCAGAACCTCCACTCCAAACCCCAGAGACCAATCCAGGCTGGGTGGGGGTGAGGAGACTGAGAGCAGCCCTGCAGAAAAGGACTTAGGGGGATGCTGGTGGAGGAGAGGCTGAGCAGGAGCCTGCAGGTTCCACCTGAGCAGGAGGAGATGGGGACAGATCCTGCTCAGTGGAGCAGGATGCCCCTAAGGGAGAAGCAGTGCCAGAGGGCACCCAGGTGAGCACCTTGGTACCTTCCTTCAGCCCTGCCACATGCAGCTGGAGCAGGCATTGGACCTAACCCTCACAGCTGGACCCCATCCAGCAGGTCCCTCTCTCTCTTCAGCTGGGGAGCCCCCAAACTGCAGGCAGACTTCAGGCACATCCTCTCAGCTCTCCTCCTGTCCTAGAATCATAGACTGGGCAGGGCTGGAAGGGACCTCAAGGACCAGCCAGCTCCAACCCTTCTCCACACCAAAAAAAAAAGAGTAAAGAATCCAAACAACCTATTTATGGCCCACAGAAAGGTCTTTGGCAACATCTCTGCAAGACAGCCTGAGGCAATCAGTGTCTGCTGCCACCGAGACACAGGTGGTGCTGCTGGTTGCCTCCCACAGTGCTGCTCACTCCCCCTCCACCAAAAAAAAACCCCAAAACCCAAACCCAACAAAAGCTCATTTGAAATCCTCTCACCTCCCTCCTTTCTTCTGCAGCAGTTATCAAATGAGCCAAGAATAATAGTTGGGGGTTAGGAAACAATCACTCAAAGCTCTCCTCCAACACAGGCGACTGAGCCTGCCCTGGCTCCCTCCTCCTCCTCCTCCTCCTCCTCCTCCTNTCTCCTCCTCCTCCTCCTCCTCCTCCTCCTCTTCCATCTCCACTGCCTTACCCACTAAGGTGACTCCACTGCACGTCAGGACAAGAGGCTGAGGAATGAATGAGCTCATCCTCAAGTGGAGCTTACCAGAGGAAAAAAAGAGTTTCAGGCTGGACTGGCAGAAGTGATGAAAGGGGTTTGGGTTAAAGGCTGGGACTGGCTTGGTTGGAAGGGACCTTGGAGCTTTTGGAGCTCCAACCTCCAACCTAGCCAGGGCCACTCAGCTGAAGGAAAGGAAAATCCTGGCCCCACAGAACCCCACACTGGGCTTGGGTTGGAAGGGACCTTCGAGATCATCCAGCTCTGAGCCCACTGCCAGCAGCTGGGACACCTCCCAGGGTACTCAAGGTCTTAGGTTGCAGCTCTGGGGTGGCTTTGAGCTAGGAGAGGGCAGATTGAGAGTGGGGAGGAGGAAGAAGTTGTAGAGAGTGAAGGTGGGGAGAGACTGGCACAGGTTGCCCAGGGAGGTTGTGGAGCACAGGGAGGGAGGGTGAGGAGAGGCTGGCACAGGTTGCCCAGGGAGGTTGTGGAGCACAGGGAGGGAGGGTGAGGAGAGGCTGGCACAGGTTGCCCAGGGAGGTTGTGGAGCACAGAGAGGGAGGGTGAGGAGGCACTGGCACAAGTTGCCCAGGGAGGTTGTGGAGCACAGAAGCACCCAATGTGATCAAAGATCACATTGGATGCTTCTGTGCTCCACAACCTCCCTGGAGGTGCTCAGGACCAGGCTGGATGAGTCCCTGAGCACCCTGAGCTGGTGAGAGCTGTGCCCTACCCCTGGGCTGACCTCTGAGCTCCCTTCCCATCCCTCCCCCTTCCAGAGCTCCACGATCGATCCCTTCGGGATGAATCCTGCCCTTGCAACCCCCTGGTGACAAACCAGCATCAGCCTAAGCCCCGCAGCCCCCACCCATGTCACCCTGGGGAGGGGGTGGGGGTGTGACACTGCTCTCCCAGCCCAGAGGGCGACCACACGGAGCTTGTTTCCATGCTGTGGTTTCTGCCCCCTCCGGCAGCCTGGGTTCATTTTTAGCAGCTGTGGGCATCCCTGACGAACCCAAAGCAGGGCTCGGGGTCGAGCCATTGCTTCCTGTAGCTTCTCTGCGCGGTCACCGAAGGATGGAGAGTGGGACAGGGAGGTGGCTTCGGCTGCAGCGAGAAGGTGGCAGCCAGAGATCGCTATCGGGGAGCAGGCAGCGCTCAGACACTGCACCGAAACCCCCCCGGGGCAGGAGAGCTTCCACCCTGCTGCAGCTGGAACCTGCAGACCTGCTCGGAGGGAGCCAACAGAACCTGCTCGGAGGGAGCCAACAGAACCTGCTCGGAGGGAGCCCAACAGAACCTGCTCGGAGGGAGCCCAACAGAACCTGCTCGGGGGGAGCCCAACAGAACCTCCTCGGAGGGAGCCCAACAGAACCTGCTCGGGGGGAGCCCAACAGAACCTCCTCGGAGGGAGCCCAACAGAACCTGCTCGGGGGGAGCCCAACAGAACCTCCTCGGAGGGAGCCCAACAGAACCTGCTCGGGGGGAGCCCAACAGAACCTCCTCGGAGGGAGCCCAACAGAACCTGCTCGGGGGGAGCCCAACAGAACCTCCTCGGAGGGAGCCCAACAGAACCTGCTCGGGGGGAGCCCAACAGAACCTCCTCGGAGGGAGCCCAACAGAACCTGCTCGGGGGGAGCCCAACAGAACCTCCTCGGAGGGAGCCCAACAGAACCTGCTCGGGGGGAGCCCAACAGAACCTCCTCGGAGGGAGCCCAACAGAACCTGCTCGGGGGGAGCCCAACAGAACCTCCTCGGAGGGAGCCCAACAGAACCTGCTCGGGGGGAGCCCAACAGAACCTCCTCGGAGGGAGCCCAACAGAACCTGCTCGGGGGGAGCCCAACAGAACCTCCTCGGAGGGAGCCCAACAGAACCTGCTCGGGGGGAGCCCAACAGAACCTCCTCGGAGGGAGCCCAACAGAACCTGCTCGGGGGGAGCCCAACAGAACCTCCTCGGAGGGAGCCCAACAGAACCTGCTCGGGGGGAGCCCAACAGAACCTCCCTGTGGAAGAGCAACCAGAACCTCCCTAGCAAGGAGCATCCAAAAAATCTTCTCCTGAAGAGCATCCCAAAAAAAAAAAAAAATCTCCTCCCGAGGAGCACCCAAAAAAACTCTCCCAAGAAGCATCCAAAAATCTCCTCCTTAGGAGCATCCAAAAAATCTCCTCTCGAGGAGCATCCCAAAAAAAAAACAAACTCCTCCCGAGGAGCATCCCAAAAAACCTCCTGTGAGGAATTTCTTCCTCATCTCCACTCTAAATCCTCCTCCTCAAGCTCCAGCCCATTCCCTCTCACCCCAAGCCCCAGCCCAGCACTGACCTCCAGGACTCACTGCCAAGCCCTGCACACATCCACACCACTCAGACCCCCCCAGACTCCCAACTGGTTCTGCCCAGCAGCTTCTCCCCCTGAAGAGAAGGAAGCAAGCAAGGGGCAGAGGTGTGGGCAGCTGCTGCCCCCTGCCAGGGGCAGTGCCAGGGCAAAGCCACAGCAGTGCAGGCATTGAGGTGGCTCTGAGTGGCACCTGCAGAAGTGCTGCCCACCAGGGGCCTGAGAGGTTTCCTTCCTGCACAGGAGCTGTGAAAGGCAAATGTGAGGAAGACAAAAGCCTGGCTGAGGGCTGGGTGAAGGCAGAGCCTTGCCTGAGGTCTGGCTTCGTGGCTGGGCTCAGTGATCTCCAAGGTCTCCTCCAGCCAAAGTGGCTCTGGGAGGAGCTGTTCCAGGGAACCGTGGAGAGGTTTGGGCTGGAAATGTCCTCCAAGGTCACTGAGGAGGAGTCCCCCAGCCTGGATGTGTTTAAGAGTGGTTTGGATGTGATGGTTTGTGGTGAACCCTGAGGAGCAGGGCTCTGGGTGACCCCCAGGGGCTTTGCCAGCCTGGATGCTTCTGATACCAGGGAGAAGAGACCAACCCCAGCCTCACTGCAGCCTCCCTCCAGGCCTGCAGTAAAAAGCAGAGGCAGCAGCCAAGGGGGCAGCCTGGTTTGCCTCTCTGCAGCCCCCTCCCCTCACCCCCAGGCCCCCGGGGCAGGAGGTCTCACCAGGCTCAGGCAGGGCAGTGCCCTGCAGGTAGGTTCTGCACCGCTCCTTGTGCTCCTCCAGGGAGCTCCTCTGCTTGTAGCTCCTTCCACAGAACTCACACTTGTAGGGCTTCTCCACTGGGGAAACAAGAGGGTGGTGTAAAATAATCCCCCAGGAGCCTCCTAAGCCCCTGCCTGCCTGCTGCTCAGCGTGGAGGTGCTCACAGCTGCTGCTTTGGTGCTTCTGTGCTCCACAACCTCCCTGGAAGTGTTCAGGACCAGGCTGGATGAGGCTTTGAGCAGCTCTGTGCTGGTGGGAGCTTGTCCCTGCCCGTGGCACTTGGCTGATCTCTCAGCTCCCTCCCAACCCAATCCACTCTAGGATCCAGCCCTGTGCTGTCTCCTGTGCTCCCTGCTACTGCCATCACTACTGATGGGATGCACCTGCAGATAATCCTCTACAGCTCCCTGGGAGGAGGCTGCAGTGAGGTTGGGGTTGGGCTCCTTTGCCTGGTATCAGGTGAGAGGAGGAGTGGAAATGACCACAAGTTGCACCTGGGGGGGGGCTGAGGTTGGGCAGGAGGAGAAATTAATTTCCTGCAGGAGTGGTGAGGGACTGGAACAGGCTGCCCAGGGAGGTGGTGGAGTCCCCAGTCCCCTGGAGGGGGTCTCAAAGCTGTGGAGGTGGTGCTGAGGGACGTGGTCCAGCAGCGCTGGGCTCAGGGTTGGACTCCACGACCCTAAAAGCCTCTTCCAACCAAACCAATCCTGTGACTGAAATGGTTCCCAAGGGCTGGAGCAGGCTGCCCAGGGAGGTGCCCCAGGGCTGTTCCAGAGCCAGGGAGGTGTGGTGCTGAGTGCCAGGGCTGAGCCCCCAGCCCGGGCTGGGTCGGGCACTGCTTAAACCTCAAGGACCTTGCAGGACCTTTCCGAGCCAAACTAAATCTGCCACCCCCCTGAGCCCTGCAGCCCTGCCAGGTGCCTTTTGCAGTCGCTCACCCGAGTGTGTCCTCAAGTGCCCTGTCAGAGCATCCCTCCTCTGGCAGGCGTAGCTGCACAGGTGGCACTTGAAAGGCTTCTCCCCCGTGTGCAGCTTGATGTGGCGCAGGAGGTTCCCCTTCTGGGTGAAGGAAGCTCCGCACTGGCTGCACTGGAACGGACGTTCCCCTGCACGGGGGCACAAGAGGGGAGAGGCAGTGGGCGTCAGGGGACCTCACACACACACAGACACAGACACAGACACAGACACAGACACAGACACCTCCTGCTGCGAGGGGAAAGGAGGCAGAGATCGGTGGAATGGGTTGGAATGGACTGCAAAAGCTCAGCCGGTTCCAACCCTCCCCCTGCCGAGGGCAGGGACAGCTCCTACCAGCACAGGCTGCTCAAGGACTCATCCAGCCTGATCCTGAGCACCTCCTCCAGGGAGGTTGTGGAGCACAGAAGCACCGAATGTGANTGAATTCTGTGCCCCACAACCTCCCTGGAATTCTGTGCTCCTGTGCCCCACATCCTCCCTTGAATTCTGTGCCCCACAACCTCCCTGGAATTCTGTGCTCCTGTGCCCCACATCCTCCCTGGGCAGCCTGTGCCAGTCTCTCCCCACCCTCCCTGCTAACAATTTCTTCTCCATCTCCACTCTCAGTCTCCCCTCTCCCACCTCCAGCCCATTCCCTCTCACTCCATCACTCCAACCCCTTGTCCTCGTCTCCCTGCCCTCAGGGCACCCTTCTGGGCCGCATTGATGGCTCTTGGGCATCCTTCTGGGCGTTAGGACCCCCCAGAGCTGCTCTCCAAAGAGAAGCTTGGAGAAGGAGGAGCTCAGAGAAGGAGAAGGAGAGGCAGAGGCAGCTCTTAGGAGGAGCTTGGGATCTCCTTACCAGTGTGGCTCCGTTTGTGGACCATCAGGACATTGAGGCTGATGCAGGCCAGGCCACAGATGTCACAATTCATTTTCCCACTGGCTGGCCTGACGCTGTCATAGGAGCCAGGATGTCTCTCCAGCTTAATGCTCTCATAGTCAGGATATTCCCTGGGGTAGCTGAAAGGCATCTCAGCTTCCTCTGGGGTCTCCACGGGCTCCGAGCTCAGAGCATTCTCCTCTCTCTCACTGTATTCACCTTTCACCTGCACCACTTCATCTGCAGGGGGAAAAGAAACCAAAGCACAAGAGTGGGGAAATGCTCAACTTGGACATCTCAGAAGGCAGAAGGACATCAGCAGCCCTCAGAGATTGGCTTCAACACCCAAAAGAGTCAGAGAAGCACAGGATGGGTTGGAAGGGACCTTCAGGATCAGGCAGTGCCAGCCCCCTGCCATGGGCAGGGACAACTTCCACCAGCACAGGCAGCTCAAAGCCTCATCCAGCAGAGCCTTGGACACCTCCAGGGAGGGGGCAGACACAGCCACCCTGGGCAACCTGTGCCAGCATCTCCTCACTCTCACTGGCAAGAATTTCTTCCTCATCCCCACTCTCAATCTGCCCTCCTCAAGCTCCAACCCATTCCCTGGAGTGATATATCCAAACCTTTCCATGTAGCTGCCAGCATCAGTGCTCCCCTGAGCAAAAGTTGGGGCTGGAACAGGGAATCTGATTGCTTCAGATTCAATCTGCCCTCCTCAAGCTGGGTATGAATGGATGCACCTGGGATGAGCTTGGATGGTGCCCTCCTCAAGCTGGAAGTGAAGGGATGAAGCTGAGATGGGCTTGGGTGGTGCCCTCCTCAAGCTGAAGCTGAAGGAGTGCAGCTGAGGTGATTGTCCATGGGCCATGCAGTGAGAGCTGAGCCATGCTGAGCTGTCTCTTCACTCCCTTTGCTGCCCTCATTTCCTTCTCCCCAGGTTCCAGCAGCTCTAGCAGGTTGCAAGCAGAGAGCAGCACCCAGAGATGAAATTCAGCTTCCTGTCTGAAAGCATCATCCTGGCCACCTGCTCCTCTCTCAAACCCAGGCCCTGGCAGCTCCCTCTGGCACCTGAGCACTTGTCCTGCCTCCGAAGCAGAGAGGGGTGGACTGCTGAGTATGAATCTGCTCTGGTTCTGAGTAAGAAACCACATCAAACAACGGCTGGGAGAGGGAGAAAAAAAAAAAAGAAAGGAGGTGGCAACATAAAAGCAGAGCTGAAAAACAAAGACCTGGCGAGCAGCAGAGCTCTCAGGGACTCACCACAGTGATAAAATCCCTCCTCAGCCCTCAGGGCTTGCACTGAGCCCAGCCAGGCTGCTGCTGCTGCTTTCTTCATCCCAGGGAGGAATCCACACCAGTGGGGAAAATTCCACAGGGCAAAGCATCAGAGAATGGAATGGGTTGGGCTGGAAGGGACCTTCAGGATCAGGCAGTGCCAACCTCCTGCCATGGGCAGGGACAGCTCCCACCAGCACAGGCTGCTCAAGGACTCATCCAGCCTGGTCCTGGAAGGGACCTCTGGAGCACATCCAGCCCAAGCCCCCTGCCAGGGCAGGTCACTCAGGAACGTATCCAGGTGAGGCTGGAAGCTCTCCAGACAAGGAGACTCCACAACCTCTCTGGGCAGCCTGTGCCACTGCTCTGGGACCCACACAGGCAAGAAGTTGCCTCTTGTGTGGAGCTGCAACCTCCTGTGCTGCAGCTTCCATCCATTGCTCCTTGTGCTATGGCAGGGAGCAGTGAGCAGAGCCTGTCCCCCCCCTCCTCACCCCCAGCCCTCACAGGCAGTGCTCAAGATGAGCTCTGAGCAGGGCAGAGCAGAGGGGCAGGAGAACCTCCCTGGATCTGCTGGACACACTCTGCTGAATGCCTCCCAAGACTCTCTTGGCCCCCAGGGCTCATTGCTGTGCCATGGATGCTCTCCCCCAGCACTCTGAGCTGCCTCTCCTTGGGGCTGCTCTCCAGCAGTCCCCTCCCAGCCTGTCCTGCTGCAGTTTATTCTTACTTCCCAGCTGCAGGTGATGTCCCCAGATGTGCTCTGCCCCCAGCATCACCTCTGTTCCCCCTGCTGGGTGTTTTTATCTCCTCTATTCCAGACCTATTTAGGAGTCTGCTTTCAGGACTCAGCATCCTGCAGCCAGCTCCGAGCTGATGTTCTACATCCTGCAGCCAGCTCCGAGCTGATGTTCTACATCCTGCCCCAGAGGGGCCGCAGCTGCACCTCGGTGGTGCTTTCAGAAGCGATTTCTATTCCCGCTTTCTGCTCAACGTCTCACCTTTGGGCCCCTCCTGCTCAGCCTCGCCGCTGGAGGTGGAGTTGCAGCCTCCAAGCGAGGAGATTTCTCTGCTCTTTCTCACCACAAGTTGACAGCTCGGAGCTGTCTGGCCCCTGCGCGGAGCTCAGGCAGCCTGAAGCTGGTTGGAGCTCCCCCGCGGCTGGCACCTGCTGACTGGCACAAAGCTGGGCACAAGCATCCTGTGGTTCCACCGTGGAAAATCCTGAGCTCTGCACTTTCCACGCGGCTGCTGCCTGCTTGTTTTCTAACAGTTAAGATAGAGAAGGCTGCACCTGAGCTCTGACCAAGGCTTTTCCACTGCTGCTGCCTCCCCCAGAGCATCTCCTCCCCTCCAGCTCTTGGCCACAGCCTCCCCCCACACCCAGGCAGAGCCTGGCAGGCTGCTTGCAGGCACTTGGAAGAACTCCAGTGGGAAAATTCAGCTTCTGAGGACAGAGAGCAGACAGCAGAAGCCACTGGGAGTCGTGGAATGGTGGAGCTTGGGAGGGACCTCTGCAGAGCATCCAGCCCAAGCCCCCTGCCAGGGCAGGTCACACAGAATCACATCCAGGTGGGGTTGGAAGCTCTGCAGAGATGGAGACTCCAGCACCTCTCTGGGCAGCCTGCTCCAGGCCTCCAGCACCCTGCAGCTCCAGAAGTTCCTCTTCACATCTCCTGTTCCACTTTGTGCCTATTATCTCTTCTCCTGGCACTGGGCACTGCTGAGAAGAGGCTTCGGAGGTGCAAATCCACATGAGGAGGGTTGGAATTCTGCTGTCCTAGCACCCTGGCTGCTCTCCAGGGCCCACCCTGGCTTCCTGCTTCAGTGTGAGGCTGCCAGAGCCCTGGAGCAGGCTGCCCAGAGAGGTGTTGGAGTCTCCCCTGGAGAGCTTCCAGCCCCTCCTGGATGTGCTCCTGGGTGAGCTGCCCTGGCTGATGCTGCTCTGGCAGGGGGTTGGCATGGACTGGGTGCTCTGCAGAGGTCCCTTCCAAACTCACCCCTCTGTGATTCTCTGAAGCAGGCTCAGTACAGGCCACCCCCAAAACTCAGCAGGAGCTTGCAGAGGTCTGGAGCAATCAGATGCTCTTGTTCCAGCCCCAGTTTCTGCTCCCTGTCCTGGCATGCCAGGGGGAGGGCTGAGGCTGGCAGCTGCACGGAAAGGTTTGGATGTATCACTCAAGGGAATGGGTTGGAGCTTGAGGAGGGCAGATGGAGAGTGGAGATTAGGAAGAAATTCTTGAGAGGGAGGGTGGGGAGAGACTGGCACAGGTTTGCCCAGGGAGGTTGTGGAGCACAGGGAGGGAGGGGTGAGGAGACACTGGCACAGGTTTGCCCAGGGAGGTTGTGGAGCACAGAAGCACCAAATGTGATCAAGGAAGGAAGGGAAACAAGGAAGGAAAAAAAAAAAAGAAAAAAAAAAAA
>VWZI01014580.1:22190-48535 GCA_013396835.1 Psilopogon haemacephalus
AAAAAAAAAAAAGTCAACTGGAAAACAAAGAAACTTCATCATCCTAATGTGGCATTTTAACGAGGCTGCTGATTTGCTGCACCAATTGCAGGATAATGAGCCCCTAATGCCACAGATGTTCAGGCAGGGGAAAGAGGAGGGGGAGGATAAAAATAAAAGAGAGAGAGAGGAAAAAAAAGAGGCAAAGAAAAGGTTTTCTTGTATGCCAGTTCCTAACTACCCAATTAAACAAACAGGCGAAGCAGTTCCATAGCTTAGCAGGGCTTTGACAGCTGCTAACAGGGATGGAGGTGCCCGGGGAAGGAGAAGAGAGAGGCTGAGGTGGGCAGCTCAGAGGATCCTGGGGACCACCTGGAGCTGGCAGGGGTTAAATTGAGGATTCGGCACCGATCTGAGCAGCACAGAATGGTTTGGGTGAGAAAAAGATCTCCAAGATCATTGAGTCCATCTCTGACTCTGCCAAGGCTGGTGCCAGCCCACGGCCCTCAGCACCACAGCTCTGCCTCCTTGGTACCCCTCCAGGCATGGGGATTCTTCCACCTCCCTGGGCAGCCTGGGACAGGCTTGGAGAAATCTTTTCAGGGAAGAATTCTCTTCTGATGGTCAACCCAAACCTCCCCTGGGGCAGCTTGAGGCCATTTCCTCTCCTAGCACTTGTGACTAAGGGAAAGAGACCAACCCCTGCCTGGCTGCATCCTCCTCGGAGGGAGCAATGAGGTCTCCCCTCAGCCTCCTTTTCATCTCAGCTCCCTCAGCTGCTCCCCACACCCTTCAGTGGCTTAAGATCAGCTTTGAGTTGATTTTCCCCTTGTGCCTTTTCCTCAGCACCACTGCACAGAGTCCCAGCATGGCAGGGGTCAGAAGAGACCCTCTGGAGCACTTCCAGCCCAAGCCCCCGCGGGTGGTGAGGCTCTGGGACAGGTTGCCCAGAGAAAGCTGTGGAGGCTCCAAGCCTGGAGGTGCTCAGAGCCAGTTTGGATGAGACCTTGAGCAGCCTGTGCTGGGGGGCAGGAGGGGGCTGGACCTGGCTGACCCTGCAGCTCCCTTCCAACCCTAAAGCCTCTCCCAACCACTTCCCAGCCGCTGGTGACACCACCAACTCCTGGCGCTGATGTCACCAAACGTGCCTGGCAGCATTCCTGCTGTGCCAGCACAGGGCAGCGCCAGGAGGATCTGCTGCCCAGGACGGCCCCGGCAGGAGGCTTCCAGGTTCACCGAGAAGCCGTCGAGGAGGCAGCGGCGCCGGCGCCCGGCGGGGAGAGGCTGAGAAATCCCCTCCGAGTGTGGCAGCTCTGATGCTGTGAGATAACCTCCGGGTCCCACCGGCGGCAGGGCCTGAGCTGGGCTAGGGAGATGCAACCCTCCGATAGCAAACGACACTTCCTCCGCCGGCAGATAAGGACCTGAGCTCGGCGGTGGGGAAGGCTTCGGCAGCCCTCTCCCGGCTCACCCCCACCCCCCTCCAGCCTTTCAACCTCCCCCCCCCCCCGNGGATGGGGATGGGGATGGACAGCAGGAGGAAGATCTGTGCTGTGAGGGTGGGTAGCTCAGTGCCCATCCAGGCTGAGAGCAGCCCTGCAGAGAAGGACTTGGGGGTGCTGGTGGGGGAGGAGCTGGGCAGGAGCCAGCAGTGGGCACTGGCAGCACAGAAGGCTGAGGGCATCCAGAGCAGCGTGGGCAGAGATGGAGAGAGGGCATCCTGCCCCTCTGCTCTGTGCCCAGCTGAGGTGCCCCCGACACAAGAGAGAGCTGCAGCTGGTGGAGAGAGGGCAGAGGAGGTCACAGAGATGCTCAGAGACTGGAACAGCTCTGCTGTGGGGACAGGCTGGGAGAGTTGGGGCTGCTCAGCCTGGAGAGAAGGCTGCAGGAAGAGCTCAGAGCTGCAGGGGTCTAGAGGCAGGCTGGGGAGGGACTGCTCAGAAGGGCCTGTGGGGGTAGGCTGAGGGCAATGGTTTGGAACTGGAGCAGGGCAGAGTTAGGTTGGACATCAGGAGGAAGCTCTGCACAGTGAGGGTGGGGAGAGACTGGCACAGGCTGCCCAGGGCTGGGGTCCCATCCCTGCAGACATCCAGCATCAGCTTTGCTGTGTCCCTGTGCAGCCTGCTCTAGCTGGAGCCCTGCTGAGTGCTGGGGCTTGGCCAAGACGACCTCTGAGGGTCCCCCAAACCATTCTATGAATCTCTGAAGCTCAGCAGGCAACTTTGGGGGGGTCCCTTTCAACCCTGCTGCCATCTGCAGCTCTGAGTCCTTCAGGATAAGAAGTTCCTCTTTAAAGGAAGCAGGCTTCACCTTTGGCCACCACAGGCTCCCACCAAGCCACCAGGGGAGTGCTTCCTCTCCTCTCTGCCTGGCTGCTCAGCCCTGCTCAGAGGAGACACAGGAAGCACCGCGGGGAGAGGATATTTGTATGGCTGCAGGCAAGCTCAGCCCATGTGCACCACTGCATGCAGCCTCCATTCCCCTGAGGCAGAGGGAAAAAAAAAATAAGAAAAGAGGAGGGGGGGGGTTGGGTTCTCTCTTTTTTTTCCCCCTCCTTCCCCTCCAGCAAGCTTTTAATGAAGACATTTCTGCTGCCTGCTGCTTTGCTCTACCTCAAGGTGGTGGCTGAAAGGGTTTTTGGCAAGGGGTTGGAGTGATGGAGAGAGAGGGGATGGGGTGGAGGTGGGAGAAGGCAGATGGAGAGCAGGAAGAAATTCTTGGCAGAGAGAGTGAGGAGACACTGGCACAGGCTGCCCAGGGAAGGAAGAATGTGATCCCTGGAGGTGTTCAGAACCAGGCTGGATGAGTCCTTGAGCAGCCTGTGCTGGTGGGAGCTGCCTCTGCCCACAGCTGGGGCTGGGCTCTGCCTGATCTCTGAGATCCCTTCCAACCCTGAGCCACTCTGGGATTGCATGAGAAAAAAAAAACCCCAAACATCCACGACCCAGAGCAGCCTCCTGAATCCCTCTCACAGCATCATCAGGTGAATGAAAAGACAAAGAACCCTGAATGAGATCCTTGCAGAATCCAAGCTCCACTTTACCTCCTGCTTCTTCACTGCCCTGATCTTGTTCCTTGCCATCTCCCCCATGATCCATACTCTCCATGTCCTGGGATTTGTCCAGGTCACCATCAGCCAACACCTCAGGGCCTTCTGCAGAAAGAGAAAAGAAGCCAAAGATCACTCATTAATTCCTTATGCCCCAGGAATACTCCCAGGGGGTTCCCTCAAAGCCCCTGCAGAGTCCCAACCCTGCCCCCTCCTGCAGACTCAGCAGCTGCACTTTGGGGAGGGGATTTGCTCCCCCAAAATCTGATGGAAACCCTCACACAGAGTCCCAGCAGGGTGAGGCTGGAAGGGAGCTCTGGAGCTCAGCCAGTCCAAACCTCACCCTGCCCCAGCAGGGCACCCACAGCAGCTTGCCCAGCAGCACAGTGCCCAGGGCAGGTTGGGAGCTCTGCACAGGAGGAGACTCCACAACCTCTCTGGGCAGCCTGCTCCAGGCCTCCAGCACCCTCACACCAAAGGAGTTTCTCCTCCTGCTCAAGTGGAACCTCCTGGACCCCACTTTGTGCCCCTTGTGCTGTCCCTGAGCCCCACTGAGCAGAGCCTGGCCCCAGCCTCTTGCCCCCCACCCTTTATTTGCTGAGCATTGCTCAGCTCCCCTCTGGGGCTGCTCTTGTGCAGGCTCAGCCCCAGGGCTCTCAGCCTCTGCTTCTCCCAGAGCTGCTCCAGGTCCCTTCAGCCTCCCCTGGGCTCTCCCCACCAGTTCCTTGCAGCTCATCCAGTCCAACCATTCTCTACCTCTGCCCAGCCTGGTGCTAAACCACCTCCCACAGCAGCTTTAACCTTTCAGGGGAGGTGAGAAGAACCCAAAGAGCACAGCACCTGCAGCCACTGCCTGCTCCTGAGCACTGCTGAGGTCCATCCCCTCCTGGGAACCTGCAAGGGACAGAAGAGCTGTGGGAGTCACTCAGTGTCTGGAACCACTCGTGCTGGAGCTGCTGGAAGATGAGAAATTAGCTGAAAGCAGAGCTGAAAAGGCCAAAATCTCCCAAGCATCCCACAGTGAGGAACTGCTCTGCCTGGGTGTGCAGATGCCCTCTGCAGCTACCCCAAACGGAGGCTGGAATTGGCCTCCTCTCCTGAGCAGTCCACAACAGGACAAGAGGAAATGGCCTCAGGCTCCTCCAGGGGAGGTCTAAGTTGGGCAGGAGGAACAATTTCTGCTCTGTCAGGGCAGGGCCACTCAGGAGCACATCCAGGTGGGGTTGGAAGCTCTCCAGAGATGGAGACTCCAGCACCTCTCTGGGCAGCTGGTTCCAAAACTCAAGGACCTCTCATCCTGGTACCTTCCAGAGCAAGACAGGATGAGAGGGAATGGATTGGAGCTTGAGGAGGGCAGATGGAGAGTGGAGAGGAGGAAGAAATGGTGGAGAGTGAGGGGTGGGGAGAGACTGGCACAGGCTGCCCAGGGAGGTTGTGGAGCACAGGCAGGGAGGGTGAGGAGACACTGGCACAGGTTGCCCAGGGAGGTTGTGTGCTCCACAACCTCCCTGGAGGTGTTCAGGACCAGGCTGGGTGAGTCCTTGAGCAGCCCTGGGCTGGTTCAGAGCTGTCCCTGCCCATGGCAGGGGCTTGGCACTGCCTGATCCTGAAGGTCCCTTCCAAGCCAAAGCCATTCCATGGCTCTCTGACCCATGCTAGCTCCCAGGAGCTCTCTCTGCAGCCCTCAGATGCTGCAGGGGTTTCCACCTCTCCACTCCAGTGCCCAAATCCAGGCTGCTGGAGCAACCTGGAGGCACAGAGCTGCCATGCCCAACCTCTACTCCACTCTTTGCTGTCCTGAGATTTCACCTACAGCAGGGTTGATTTTCTTAACCAGGTCACAGCTCTCTGCTTCCTTCCTCCTTTCTGGCCTCCAGCTTTTGCCACTTTTTAAAAAAAAATTATTTTATTTATTATTATTCCTCTTTTTTTTATATATATAAGAAAATATTTTTTTAAAAAATATATTTAGAGAAGAGGGAGGGGAAAAAAAAAATAATCCAAAATACAATAATAATAGCTCCAGGACTGTGAAATTCATTCCTGGCAGTTACATAACAGAAGTCCTTCTGCTATGGCTGGGAGGTGTTAACCACCAGTGACATTTTCCCCTCAGCTCTCTCTCTGCCTTCACCACCACTGCACATGGAACATTTTTGTGGTCTCTGCAACGTCACCAGACAAAGCTCCATGAACTCTGCACCAAAGCCACCAGGTAGCACAGAATCCCCAAATCCCAGCCTGGTAGGGAGCTCCTGAGCTCAGCCAGTCCAACTCTCACCCTGCTCCAGCAGGGCACCCACAGCAGCTTGCCCAGCACCACAATGCCCAGGGTGGGTTGGAAGCTCTGCACAGGAGCAGGCTCCACAACCTCTCTGGGCAGCCTGCTCCAGGCCTCCAGCACCCTCACACCAAAGGAGTTTCTCCTCCTGCTCAAGTGGAACCTCCTGGGCTCTACTTTGTGCCCCTGGGCACCACTGAGCAGAATCTGGCCCCAGCCTCTTGCCCCCCTACAGGTCCTTGATCTCTTGCTGAGCATTGCTCAGCTGCCCTCTGGGGCTGCTCCTCTGCTCAGCCTCTGCTCCTCCCAGCAAAGAGGTTTCTCCTCACATTTAGAAAACCTCAGAATCATTCAGGCTGGAGAAGACCTTTAAGGACAAGACCATCCCCAAACTGCAGGAGCAGCAGGGCTGAAGCTGCAGCAGAGCAAAGGCAAACTCTGAGAAAGCAAAAGAAAAAACAAAGAAAAAGCATCCCAGAATCATGAAGGTTGGCAGAGCTCTCTGAGATCAACTCCAACCACCAACCCAACACCACCATGGCCTTCAAACCACATCCCCAGGGGCCACAGTGTCCCTCTGCTCCTCTGAGCTGTTAGGATTTGGAAGGAGAATACTCACAGGTGGCAGAAAGGAACCAAAACTCATCTGGGACAGACTTTGGCTGCTCCAACCCCATGGGCAGGGACACCTCAAAGCCTCATCCAACCTGGCCTTGAACCCCTCCAGGGATGGGGACTCCACTACCCCCTTGGGCAGCCTGTTCCCATCCCTGACCACTCCTGCAGCAAATTCCTCCCAATCCCTGCTCCCATCCCTGACCACTCCTGCAGCAAATTCCTCCCAATCCCTGATCCCATCCCTGACCACTCTCGAAGCAAACAAATTCTTCCCAATCTCCATCCCAAACCACAGCAGCAGAACTATTTTCTCTTTTTTTCCCCCCTACCCAACAAAAGAGCTTTGGGTTTGTTTTTTTTTTTCCCCGAGGTTTGCTTCCTTTGTTCCCTAGAGGAAAAAGGTTCAGCTCCCATTTCTCACCCCGAGCTCCACTAGCCAGGGAGTTGCCATCGGCTCTGAACTCGCTGGGAGCAAAGAGGAGCAAGGAAAAAATAAAAATCCTCCCTGCTGAGAGCTGAAACCACCCAGGAGCAGCCTGAGCTCCCCAGGGTGCAGCTGCTGACTGCAGGAGTTGTTAAGCTGTCAGCACCTGGGAAATGCATCCCCAAATTAAGGCTGAGCTCCTTCCCCTCCCTGCGAATTGAGCAGGAATGCAACCCTTTAAGTGGCTTTGATTAGAGCTGGAGTGTGCCAAAGTCACGGAGGTAAAGGGAGGGGATGGGAGGGGAGGGAAGTGCTGAGTGAATGGAAGAAAGAAAAAACTTGAGAAACAAAGGAACATTTTTAAAGAGTAAAATAAAAAAAAGAAACAAAGCAAAACAAAATTAAAAAATACAAATCAAAATTTAAAAGCTCAAAGTAAAAATTTAAAAAACGCAAATCAAAGTAAAATTTAAAAAACGCAAATCAAAGTAAAATTTAAAAATACAAATCAAAGTAAAATAAAAAACACAAATCAAAGTAAAATTAAAAAACACAAATCAAAGTAAAATTAAAAAAACACAAATCAAAGTAAAATTAAAAAACACAAATCAAAGTAAAATTAAAAAAACACAAATCAAAGTAAAATTAAAAAACACAAATCAAAGTAAAATTAAAAAAACACAAATCAAAGTAAAATTAAAAAACACAAATCAAAGTAAAATGAAAAAAACACAAATCAAAATAAAATTTAAAAACACAAATCAAAGTAAAATTTAAAAATACAAATCAAAGTAAAATGAAAAAAATACAAAGTAAAACGAAAAACACAAAGCAAAATGAAAAAAAAACCAAAATAAAGTAAAATTTTTAAAACACAAACCAAAGTAAAATTAAAAAAAAAAAAAACCACAAATCGAAGTAAAATTAAAAACACGAAACAAAGGAAAATAAAACAAAGCAAAATAAAATAACATAAAATAGAGCTAAATAGCATAAAGTAGAGCTAAATGAAATAAACCTAAATAAAATAAAATAAACATAAATAAACTAAACCAAAGCAAAATAAAATTAAATAAACCAAAGCAAAGCAAACTAAAATAAATTAAGCCCAACTGAAACAAAACACAGCAAAGCAAAGAAAATAAAGCAAAGCCAAACAGAATAAAGTGAGTTAAACTCAGGAAGTCCATTGGGATGGCTCCGAGGTTTGGGTTCATTTTATCACCCCAGGACAAAGGAGCAAACAGAAGAATTTGCCCTGCAAACGGCGCTGGGGAAACATCAGGAAATGGACAAAGTGCCAAGAAGCCTCCTAGGATCCTGCAGCAGGTTGGAAGGGACCTGCAGCATCATCCAGTCCCAAGCCCCTGCCATGGCCATGGCCATGGACATCTCCCCCCAGCACAGGCTGCTCAAGGTCCCACCCAAGCTGGCTCTGAGCTCCTCCAGGCTTGGAGCCTCCACAGCTTCTCTGGGCAACCTGTCCCAGAGCCTCACCACCCGCAGGGGCAAGAAATTCTTCCTCATGTCCAATCTCAGCCCAGCTCCTTCCACCCTGGAGCCATCACCCCTGCTCCTGGCACTCCAAACCTGTGTCACGAGTCCCTCCCCAGCTCTCCTGGAGCTCACTTGGAGCACTGGGGTGAGGTCTGAGGTCTGCCTGGAGCCTTCTCTTCTCCAGGCTGAACAGTCCCAACTCTCCCAGGCTGTCCTCACAGCAGAGGTGCTCCTGGACACCTCCAAGGAGGGGACATCCACAGCCTCCCTGGGCAACCTGTGCCTGTGTCTGCCCACTCTGACTGGCAGGAATTTCTCCCTCATCTCCACTCTCAGCCTCTCCTCTCCCAGCTCCAATCCTTCCCCTCTCATCCTGTCGCTACAAACCCATGTTACAAATCCCTCCCCAGGCGGGAGAAGGTTGAGGAACCTTCCACCCCTGATGGTGGGCAGAGAAAGCTCCATTCCTACCTCACCTTCAGGAGAGCAGAGGGAGAGGAGCCACTTACAGATGCTCTTTGGTCCTGCCAGAGCTCTGTGCCCAGCGAGCAGAGGGCCCAAGGCTCCTCCGCCTGCCCTGCAGCCTCCACGCGCCGCTGGCCCAAGAAGCAGAAGTAACCTCTGGGTGCTTTTGAAGCTGAATCCTTCCCCATCCCTCGTTCCACCCCAGCAGCCAAAGTGAGAGGAAAAAAAACCAAAACAACAAAAAAAAAAACCCCACCCCACCAAGCCAACCACCCAATATTCAAATATCTTGCTTTAAAAAAAAACAAGCAAAACAAAAAAAAGCAACCCCCCAAAGTGCTGCAGCACCACAAGGCACAACTGCAGCTTGGCCCTGCTACCCGAGCAGTGAGCAGGAGCAGCCAAGCACCTACCTCTGCTTTAACCCCCCCCTGCAATGGATGTGTCTCGCATCGGTGCTGCCTCTCACACCCTTTGTGCTCTCTGTAGCCAGCAGAGCAGGAGGAACGACCTGGATTAGCCAAATCTTGCCCTTTTTGCCCCCAAAGCCAGCAGCAGGACTCCGCCTTCCTACCACCTGCTGCACTTCCCGACCCACAGGGCTGACCCCAAACGTTCCCAATCCTCCTGGCCCTGCACACAGAGTTTGCCTCCTTCTGCTTGCACCTTCTCGAGAGGCACAAACAACCCCAAAGTCGCCCTGCAGCAAACCTGGCCCCTGCCCTTCTCTCCCCTGGATGCTCACAGCAGAGGCAGTGCCCTTGTGCCCAACCTCTTCCACCTTCAGCTCCATCACAGGATCATGGAACGCCAGGCTGGAAGGGCCCCCGAGGATCATAGAATCAGTCTGGGTTGGAAGGGACCACAAGGATCAGCCAGCTCCAACCCCCCTGCCATGGGCAGGGACACCCTACCCTAGAGCAGGCTGCCCACAGCCTCTGCCAGCCTGGCCAAAAACACCTCCAGGGATGTGGCCCCAAACACCTCCAAATCAGGATCCCCTGGTCCTGGATTTCCCCATGGAATGGCCTCCACCAGCATCTACAGTCCCAAGGGGAAGGCTGAGGAAGGTGCCTGATCAGAGCCACTCTCGGCAGGGTCTCAGACTCTTTGCTGCTCTGAAGCAGCATGGAGCAGCTGAAGTGCCAGGGGCAGTGTGAGTGCAGCCCTCAGCTCGGGGAGGAGGTTGTGAGCAGCAGCACCAAACAGGAGTCTCATGTCCTGTGACCTTCTAAAAGCAGCAGAGTCCCTTCCAGCAACTCAACTCCTCCATCCCAGCACAGCAAATGGAAATGGCATCCTGAGGGCAGTGCTTGCAACCTTTGCAAGACCAAAGCAGTTGTGCTTGGACCCAATCTTAAAGGGTTTTGCTTTTGTTTGTTTTTTTTTTTTCCCCCAACAAAAACGATTTTGTGATTCCATGAAAAGACACAAACAAGCTGTAGGCTTTGCCTTCTCTTCCTGCCCAGTGCCCACCTCCTGGTCTGTGCCTGTGCTGAGCCTCCTCACACTGCACACAGGGGATTGAGGCTGGGACTGCTCCTCCTTGTCCTCAAATTCCACACCCCCCCCCCAGTGCCCTCCCCTGGAGCCAAGACTTTCCCGAGGAAAGAGAGACACTTGGTGGCTGCTGCCCCCAGGACAACATTTCCACACCAACTTTATCCCCTAACCTGCCAAGCTCAGCAGATGAGCTGCTCCTCACCATCCCCCAAGGGCACAGCTCCAGCCTGGAGGATTTGCTTGATGCTAACGCTGGGTGCACAGGAAACTGGAACACCAAAACTGAGCCATCCCAGATCCCAGCTCAGCTGCAGGTGGCCAAACACCTTCATCCCCATCAGGTTCATCGAGGGAGGTTGGAGTAGATGATCCCCAGGGTCACTTCCAACCTAAGACCATTCTAGGATCCTAAGCAGAGCCACCCCTGGCACACCTAAAGCTTCCTCTTCTCCCACACAAAGCCCAGCAGTGGACCCAAACCCGACCAAGAAAACCAAGCTGAGATTTGGAGGCACCAAACTGCTACCAGCAGCCTTGGAAATCCCTGGGGACAGCTCTCCAGCAGCTGTGGCCTCAGCTGGGTCAGGTTAAGAAGAATCCTTTCAACGCAGGCAACTTAAAAGTATTCAGCAGAGGAGCAGAAGCTGGGAAGTGGAAATGGCTTCAACCAATCACCCACCCCAAGTCACTGAGGTGCAGCAGGACCCAAACTCAAGCCCTCAAAGGGATGAGTTGGGGCTAGGAATGTCCACCTCGGGAGTGATGCTCCACCAGGCTTGTCCAGAACGCTGCTAATTTGGAGGGTTTCTTCCCACTGCACCCCAAAACTCGCTTGCTGCTTGCTGGCCCTGGAGGTCCCGAGGCCGTTTTAGGCTGCGGAAGAAGCCAAAGCTCCTCTTAACTCCTTGCAGCCCGGGGCCGGCAGCGGCTGCTGAGCTCCGGCTGCATCCCACGCGTGGGGATGTGTCTGCAATTAAACTCGGAGCGGGGGTAGGGGGGGGGGAGCTCTGTTCCTTTCCCCTTTAATTGCCACAGGCGGTTCGGTTCCTGTCGGGTAAAACACAGCTGCGGGAAGCCGTCGGGAAGCAAACGGGCGGCGGAGCCCGGTGAGGGCACCCCGAGGGGGACAGCGGGGACGGGGATGGAGGCGGAGAGGGATGCAGGACAGGGCAGCAGCTTGTCCACCCGGGTGCGGGGAAGCAGCGGGGTCGGTCCTCACCTGCCATGCTCCGGCCGCGGCTCCGGTTCCGCCTGCGGGCCCCGCGGGGATCGTCCCGGAGGGGACCCGGCCCGGCCTCGCCTCCCTCTCGGGCTCCGCCACATCCGGGCCGGCGCTGGGCGGGCGGAGAGCGGCGCCGGGCGGCGGCAAACGGAGCTGACCCGAGGCTGGCCCCGGCCCGGGTACTGCCCCTCTCGGGGCTCGCCGGCGATGGACACTCGGCAGAGACGCAGACACCGACGGGGTGGGTGCGGGGGGACCGGAGGAGGACAGACGGCGTCCGTCCTCGAGGAGCATCTCCAGAACGGGAGGATGAGTCCGGGTGGAGGCTGGCGCTGGTCCCGGTACCGTGGTGGTCCCCTCCAGCAGCCCACTGAGGGGAGGGGCAGTGCCCAGTGGGCTGAAGAGCACAGGGAGGGCTGCGAGCACCCCTGGGGCTTCCCGGAGGAGCTCTGCACCTTAGACAACGTCCCTCGGCTTCGTGCAGAGTTTTCCTCACCACCAGAGAGGCAGAGGAGCCACAGCAGGTCCCCGGGCAGAGACACCCTCAGGAGTGAGTCCAGGAGAAACAAAACCAAGCTCAGAGGAGTGAGCCCAGCTGGGGGCTTGGACGCGCTCCTGTGGTCAGCATTCACCTTGATGGCTCTCAGCTGCTCACCACACCCTGGGCTCGGCCAGCAGCTCCCTCCAGCCCTCATCTCCACCTGCAAGCAGCAGGTTCCAGGAGGAGGCAGGCAGGAGGCTCCTGTGAGAGGGCCACCAGCGAGCTGAACAGCTCCACAGAACCATGGTTTGGTTAGAGGAGACCTTTAAGGTCATCCAGCCCAACCATTCCTTAGCTCTGCCGAGGCTGTGGTCCCCTCAACACCTCCAGGGGTGGGGATTCCTCCACCACCTCCCCCGGGCAGCCTGCACCAGGCTCTGGGGACCCTTTCGGGGGAGGATTTTCTCCTGATATCCTGCCTGAGTGGAGCAGCTATTGGCACCCCCGGCCCATGGTGGATCCAAACCACCACTCAGCACTTCAGGGAGCCTCTCACCTTTAAACCCCTCAGCACCACGGCCTGGGGTGGGTCCCTCAAAGGGACAGCGACGACTCCCAGGGTGAGAGGGAGCTGCTGGCAGCCTCCTGACTCGTTTCACGTCAGGCTGCAGAGCCAAGCTCCTGTGTGCCAGGGCTGGGGTGGCAGCTGCCAGCTGTGGTGGTGCCCACAGAGGAGGGAGGTGACAGCTCCACGCACTGAGCTTCCTTCACACACCACCTCAGGGTGGCTTGGGGTGGCCTCAGCTGCCCCCCCTGAATGCTGCTAGCTTTGGGTTACCTTTTAATTGTGTGTTCTTGGTTAATGATCTCCCTCCTCAGGCTCTTCGTTAGCATTTAATGACTGAAAACAAGGGGGAGCCCCAAACTTCAGCTGGCTCTGTGCTGCTCAGCAGAAAGCCAAGCTGCTAAAATCCTTCCATAAGTCATTGTGGTAGGATGAGGAGCTGGAGCCCAGGAGGTGCCACCTCAGCAGGGGGAGGAAATTCCTTATGGTGAGGGTGGCAGAGCCCCGGAGCAGGCTGCCCAGAGAGGTTGTGGTGGAGTTTCCTTCTCTGGAGGCATTCAGAGCCCACCTGGCTGTGTCCCTGGGTGACCCTGCCCTGGCAGTGGGGTTGGGCTCAGTCCTTAGAGGTCCCTTCCAGCCCCCAGCAGGCTGCGAAATGAAAGCAAATGCAAAGCCCTCAGGGACTGATGAGCTCTGATCTCTCTGCTAGAGCCTGGGTGAGGGCTCTGAGCAGCCTGACCTAGCCCAGGATGTCCCTGCCCACGGCAGGGGGTTGGCACCAGGTGACCTTTTGCAGCTCCCTGCCCTGCCCAAGCCTTGCATGATGCAGGGGTGGGGGGGAAGTGTGAGTGGTGCCAGAGTGAGGCAGCCTCAGCCTCATGTGCAAGCTAAGCACAACTCACAGAGCTTTGCTTCACCCAAAGCCCAGAGCTATTTACCAAGAAATGGCCTAAAAAGGTACAAGTTGGCCTAGATCTCAGATCAGCAGAGAACATCAGCACGGAACATCTGTGAGGAACAGCTCGTACCTGCTGTGCCTTCCTATCAGCATCGTTGGTGTCTGCAGCTCCCAGCTCTGGTGAGACACAGAGAAAGAGAGAGAAGAGAAAAACCAACCCCAAACAAGCCCCCGTGGTGCTGATGCTCTCCAGCACCACCTCAGCAGGCAGAAGCATCCCCAGAGCCTGCATCTCTTCAGTGCACTGTTTTTTCCCTTCTGTTTTTCCTGTCATCGCACTCAGCTTTTGGGTTGGATTTGTTTTTTTTGTTGTTCCATGACTCAGGCTGTGCTTTGAAACTGAGAACTGAATGTCTGGGGGCAAGAGGGGTGCTGGAGGCTTAGTGCATTACTGTGAGGGCTGAGGCTGCTCAGCCTGGGGAAGAGAAGGTTCCAGGGAGGCATCTGAAGGGGCTCCAGGATGCCTCCTCCCTGGGCACCTCTGCTATGAGGCCAGGCTGGGAGAGTTGGGGCTGGAGAAAAGAAGGCTCCAAGGAGATCTTAGAGCATCCTTCCAGTACCTGAAGAGGCTCCAGGAGAGCTGGGGAGGGACTTGTGACAAAGGCTGGGAGTGCCAGGATGGGGGACAAGGAGTTGAAGCTTAGGGAGGGGAAGATTGAGAGTGGAGATGAGGAAGAAATTCTTGAGGGTGAGGGAGGAGAGACCTTGGCACAGGTTGCCCAGGGAGGCTGTGGGTGCCCTCCTCGTGGAGGTGATGAAGGCCAGGCTGGGTGAAGCCTTGAGCTGGTGAGAGGTGTCCCTGCCCGTGGCAGGGGGTTGGGTTGGGACTGGATGTTCTTGAAGGTCCCTTCCAATCCAAACCACAGGCTGTAAACATCCTTAGGAAGAGAACATTTGCGGCTGCTCTGCAGCAGACACGTTAAGGACTGAATCATTTTGCCCCCAAGATGTTAACCTTGAGTAAAACTGAAAACCTTCAGCACGTGGGAAAGGGGAAAGGCTCCGGGGTGGTCCTGACGGCAAAAAAGCCTCCTGCAGCCGAAGGCAATTGAAAATGAAAGCCCTGAGATGTTTTTTTTCCCTCCACCTGTAACCGACCACTTGGGAGTTAATCACCCCTGGGGCTGAGGAAGGGGAGCTGAGGCTGCCCCCGGGCAAAGAGGGAGCAGTGCAGGCTGGAGGGGAGCAAGGAGCTTGGGGGGGGACATAAAACGAGAGGGACACCACCGGCAGATGCCACCAGGCTGGGGGAGCAGCAGCTCACATCAGTGTGCTGAGACCTCCTGCTCCACACTGTGTTACACCCAGAACCTGACAGCTTCTGAGTTCAGCCTTTTTGAGTTCAGCCTTTTTTAACTGAACCTTTTTGAGTTCAGCCTTTTTTAACTGAACCTTTTTGAGTTCAGCCCTTTTGAGTTCAGCCTTTTTAAATTGAACATTTTTTAACTCAGTCTGTTTAAATTCAGCCTTTTTTAATTCGTCCCTTTCGAATTCAGCCTTTTTTAATTGAACCTTTTTGAGTTCAGCCTGATTGGGTTCAGCCTTTTTAAATTCAGCTTTTTTTTAACTGAACCTTTTTTTATTTCAGCCTTTCTGAGTTCAGCCTTTTCCACTCATTCCTGTGCTGCCTGGTTCCAGAGTGGTTGTGCAAGCACCAGGGCAGCAGTTTTGGATGCTCTGAGGCTGCACAATAAAGATGATTTCACTACTTAGCTGCAGCTCTGATCTTGTGTGGGGTCTGGTCAAAGGCAAGTCCCTTCCTGACCGTATTTGGCTGTTTTCATAGGTTCCACAGAATGGTTTTGGGTTGGAAGGGACCTTCAAGGTCATCCAGCTCCACCCCACCCCTGCCATGGGCAGGGACCTTCCATCAGCCCAGACTGCTCAAGGCTTCATCCAGCTTGGCCTGGAGCACCCCCAGGGAGGGACCATCCAGGACACTCAGTCTGGAAGTGAAAATATTTCTCCTTTTAAGAGTTGAGAAAGTCACAAGCAGGCCTCCCAAAACAGGCAACTGACTGCAAAACCCCCGAGGACAGCTCGAGTGGCACCGTGGGCTGCAGCCTGGCTTTGGAGCCAGCAGCTCTTGGAGCCCAGCTCTTGTTTTCAGTCTTTCTCACAGCCATGGCAGGAATGATTCTGGGGGTTTAGCTGAGCAGAGACATCCCAGAATGAGTCGCTCCAGAAACCTGCAGCTGTAGAACACTGAGGTCTGCAGAGCTGGGAGATGCTGCCCTGGACCTCCCTCTGCTTGTAGGGCACCTCGAGCAGGCACCCCCCAGCCCTGTACCCCCCAAGCCCTGCACCCATTCCCTCCTCTCCATGGAGTTTCCCATCCTTGCCCACACCCTGGAGATAGATTCCCACACTCCCAGGATGGTGGAGGCTGGAAGGGAGCTCTGGAGCTCAGCCAGTCCAACCCCTCCTGCTCCAGCAGGGCACCCACAGCAGCTTGCCCAGCAGCACAGCGCCCAGGGAGGGGTTGGAAGCTCTGCAGAGAAGCAGACTCCACAACCTCTCTGGGCAGCCTGCTGCAGGCCTCCAGCACCCTCACACCAAAGGAGTTTCTCCTCCTGCTCAGATGGAACCTCCTGGACCCCACTTTGTGCCCCTTGTGCTGTCCCTGAGCCCCACTGAGCAGAGTCTGGCCCCAGCCTCTTGCTCCTCACCCTTCAGCTGTTGATCAGCACTGCTCAGGTCTCCTCTCTCCAATGGGGAAGCACCACCCTGGAGTCCAAAGCAACCCTCCCTGGGCCGTGCCACAGCCCCGTGGTGGTTTCTCAGCCCTGGGGCTGAGTGGGTGGCAGCACCGTGGCGCTGGGGACATCCTTCCCCACCCAGTGCCATGAAGCTCTGAGGAGCAAGAGAAAGAAACCACAACAAACCAGCACCCAAAAATGCTCATTTTAGAGCACAGAGCGTGGGTGAGGAGGAGCAAGAGGCCCACCTGCCCCCCCCCGAGGGGAGACGAGGGTGGGAAGTGGCAGTGCCCTTTGGGGTGGGGGTGGCAGGGCTGGGGCTGGCAGGGTAAGGGGCTCAGCCCCAGGGCATGGCATGGTGCTGGGGGTGGCAGGATTGGGGCTGGCAGGGTAAGGGGCTCAGCCCCAGGGCATCAGGTTGGAAGGGACCCTCAGAAGTCCTCTTGTCCCCACCCTGCAGGGACATCACCCAAGTCACTGAGTCCAACCTTTGACCCAGCACCTCCATGGCCACCAAACCATGGCCCCAAGGACCTTGTCCACACATTCCCTGAGCACCCCCAGGGATGGGCACTCCACCACCTCCCTGGGCAGCCTGTGCCAGTGCCTGACCACTCTGGCAGGGCAGAAACTGTTCCTCCTGTCCAATCCTAACCTCCCCTGGGGCAATCCCAGCCCAGCCCAGCCAGGCTTTTCTGCTCCACGCAGACACCGAGCCGAGCCCTCTGCTGGCTCCAGGCAGCAGCTCTCAGCCTCTGCCCGGCAGAGCTCTTCCCTTTCGCGCACAGCCTGAGCGCTGCGAGCATCTCCCGCAGCCCAGCGCAGCCTCTGCAGCTGCTTCCCTGCTCCCTCCCTCGCTTGCCCACAGATGGAGCTCACCAAGCAGCTCTGCGGTGAGTTGACAGCCTCGGGCCGCTGGCAGCGCTCAGCAGAAGGAGTCCTCAAGGTGGGATGGGGGTGAGGAGAGGGGGGACAGGCTCTGCTCACTGCTCCCTGACATAGACCAAGGAGCAATGGATGGAAGCTGCAGCACAGGAGGTTGCAGCTCAACACAAGAGGCAACTTCTTGCCTGTGTGGGTCCCAGAGCAGTGGCACAGGCTGCCCAGAGAGGTTGTGGAGTCTCCTTCTCTGTCTGGATGTGTTGCTGTGTGCCCTGAGCTAACTTGGATGGTCCTGCTCTGGCAGGGGGGGTTGGACTGGATGAGCTCTTTGGGTCCCTTCCAACCCCTGGCATCCTGTGACCTCCTCATGCCTCATTTAGGGAGGGCCAAGGCTGGGTGGGCTGCAAATGGCTTCGTCTCTGCCAGGTCCAGGGGGGTGTGAAGGAAAACTGCAGCCCAACAGGTGCAGAAGGACAACAAGAAGGAGGACATGGAACTGTTGGAGTTGTGTTCAGAGGAGGTCATGAAGGTGATCAGGGGGCTGGAGACTCCCCCCTGTGGGAATGTCTGAGGGAGCTGAGGGTGTTCAGCCTGGAGAAGAGAAGGCTCTGGGGAGACCTTAGAGCTGCCTCCCTGGTTCCTGGTGAGGAGGCAGTGTCAGAAGGCAAAGCACAACCCCTGACATCCTCTAAGCCTGTCCCCACAGCAGAGGTGCTCCAGCCCTTGGTTCATCCCTCCCTGGCCCCACTCCAGAGGAGCAGCAGGGAGAGGTCAGCTCAGCTCAATCCCCCTGCAGTGGGGGAGAGGCCAAGGTGCTGTCTGAGGGTCCTGGCCAGGGCCAGCTGGCTGACACTGCTCTCTCCTCCTCCCAGTGCTCTGCAAGCACAGAACTTCCAGTCCCAGCAGCGACCTGACCTGCCAGATCCGTGGGAGGCCTCAAGTCAGGGAGCACAGAGCCAGATCCTGCTCACAGCACAACTTGGCAGAGCACAGAGCAGCTGCCAGAGCGTGAAAGGCTTTGTGATGTTCTCCTCGTGTTCAGCAGCCACAGAGCATCAGCACTCAGGCACCTGCCAAAGCAGGACCAGCCAAGCTAGCTCAGGGCACACAGCAACACATCCAGACAGGCCTGGGAAGCCTCCAGAGAAGGGTTAATCAATCCCAGAGCCAGGAGAATTAAGGACCAAGCTCTCCTGGTTCCCCTCTGTGCTGCTGTGATGCTGAGGACCTCCCGAGGGGGATCTGGGCGGGGGAAGCAGAGAGGCTGCAGAACCTTTCCCATCCACCTCCTGCTGCAGCCTCTCCTTCAGCTGCCTCAGCTCCTGGCGGCAGAGCCCTGCTGGCCCCAGGTGCTGCACGGCAGATGAGCTCCTTACACCAGCTGGAGATTCCCCTCGAGTTCACCGGATGAGGAACAAGTCCCGACAGGGATTGCCAAAGCTCTGAGCTAATGGGAAAGTCTCCTGCCCGGAGCAGCCTCAGCCCTGATCTGCTTTTGAAGGGAAGCTGCTGGGATCAGCAGCAGCAGCTCCTCCTGCTCGCCCAGCACTTAGCAAATGCTGCTTTGCTACTTTAAGGAGCTTCTCCAGTGACCCCCCCCAAGCTCCTCAGCAGCCCCAGACAGAGCTGGCAGAGCCTGCTGGAGCAGCCAAGCCTGTCACAGGCTGCCAAGGATGTGGTGGAGCTGCCACAACATCAGCTCCTGGAACTCGGCTTCAAGCTCTGGGAGCTGCTCTGTGGAGGGACAAGGGAGAGTCCTCAGCCTCCTCTCACAGGATCACACAGGACCACAGGATGGCAGGGGTTGGAAGGGACCCAAAGAGCTCATCCAGTCCAACCCCCCCTGCCAGAGCAGGACCATCCAGACAGGCCTGGAAAGGCTCCAGACAAGGAGACTCCACAGCCTCTCTGGGCAGCCTGTGCCACTGCTCTGGGACCCACACAGGCAAGAAGTTGCCTCTTGTGTTGTGCTGCAGGAGGTTAAGGGCTGTGATTTCCTTCAGAATCACAGCATGGGATGGGTTGGAAGGGACCTCTGGACACAGCCAGCCCAGGCAGCAGTCGCCTTGGAAGAAGGATTGGGCTGGATGGTGTCCAGAGAGGGAGATCACTCAGAGAATCTCACCCAGGAGCAGATCCAGGTGGGTTTGAATGCCTGCAGAGACACAGAGAGAGACTCCAGCACCTCTCTCCGGGCAGCCTGCCCCGGGGCTCCATCCCCATCAGTTTACAGAAGCCTCTCCTCGTGTCTAGCTGCAGCCGTGGGAAGCTGACCCAAAGTTTCCTCCCTGTGGAAGCCACAAGGGTGGTGTAAACCCCCCCCCGCCCCGGATGCCATCCACGGGGGCCCTGCACCCTCTGCTGCCCAGCGCCCAGCCCTTCCTCCCATCTCCGTGCTCCCTTCCTCCTCTCTGCGCTCCTTTGTTCCCCTCTCTGCGCTCCCTTCCTTCCCTTTTCACGCTCCTTTCCTCCCCTCTCTGCTCTCCCTTCTCTGTGCTCCTTTCCTCCCCTCTCTGCTCTCCTTTCCTCCCCTCTCTGCTCTCCCTTCTCTGTGCTCCTTTTCTCCCCTCTCTGCTCTCCCTTCTCTGTGCTCCTTTTCTCCCCTCTCTGCTCTCCCTTCCTCCCCTCTCTGCTCTCCCTTCCTACCCTCTCTGCTCTCCTTTCCTCCCCTCTCCGCGCTGCGGGCACCCAGTCGAGCAAAAGCGCAGCTCCTCCTGGCCGTGACTGCAACTTCTCCTGGCATCCCGATCTTTCTTGGTGGCCACTCATCCAAAAATCGAGGAGATTCAACCCAGTTTAACTTATCCCTTTTGACAGGCACACAGCAGGAGCCGGCGCGGGCACAGACCCCGCTCGGAGCTCTTCAGGATCAGCGCTTAGGAAAAGGCTGAGGAAGGAAGCGCGGAGCAAGGAGCCCGGAAAGTGCCCCCGGGCTGAGTGCCCGAGCTGCCAACTGGACACTGAGCGCAGGCAGAGCAGGCAGACGGAGTCCAGGAGAGCTCTGCCGCGGAGGGGCACCAGGGGCAGCAATTATCACGGGGTGGGAGCAAGGGGAGCAGGCTCTAAGGGCAGCTGAGAGCTGCGGAGCCCCAGAACGGGTCGGGTCGGAAGGGGTCTTCAAGGTTCAGCCAGTTCCACCTCCGCCTCCCTGCAACGGGCAGGGGCAGCTCCTGCTGGAGGAGGCTGCTCAAGGCTGCATCCAGCCTGGCCTTGAGCACCTGCAGGGATTGGGCATCCACAGCCTGTGCCAGCTTCTCTCCACACTTGCTCCAAGGAGAGAAAAGTTCCCCTCTGGGAGGGGAGGCTCTGCAGACCCCACTCACAACCTCACCTTGAAACCAGGACCTCATCTTGAGCACTGCCTTCAGTTTGGGGCTCCCCAGCTGCAGAGGGACAGGGACCTGCTGGAGAGGGTCCAGGGGAGGGCTGGGAGGATGCTGAGGGGACTGCAGCACTGCCTGGGGAGGAGAGGCTGAGGGACCTGGGGCTGCTTGGGCTGCAGAAGAGAAGCCTGAGAGGGGATTGGATCAATCTGTGAGGGCTGGGGGTGAGGAGAGGGGGGACAGGCTCTGCTCACTGCTCCCTGCCATAGCACAAGGAGCAATGGATGGAAGCTGCAGCACAGGAGGTTGCAGCTCAAGACAAGAGGCAACTTCTTGCCTGTGTGGGTCCCAGAGCAGTGGCACAGGCTGCCCAGAGAGGTTGTGGAGTCTCCTTGCCTGGAGCCTTTGCAGACTCTGTCTGGATGTGTTGCTGTGTGCCCTGAGCTAGCTTGGTCCTGCTCTGGCAGGGGGGGTTGGAGTTGGACTGGATGAGCTCCTTGGGTCCCTTCCAACCCCTGCCACCCTCTGAGCCTGTGCTTGTGCAGGGCTCTGTGCTCCAGAGGAAAGGCAGAGCTGAGTCCCTCCTGGCTGTGGAGGCAGCAGCCATGGCCCCCAGCCTGCATCCTGAACTTTGTAGCTGATTAGATTTGGAGGAGGGAAGGAAGGATGTCTAATTGTTTCATTTCCACAATTAGAAAAAAAATATTCATCACTAATTAGAACTGATGGCTGCAATTAGGGCTGTGATTAAAGCTTGGCCTCCACTTCATCAACGGCCCTGGGGTTGTGGAACCTTCTTTATTTATTTTCAACCACCATAAAAAATAATAAAAAATCCATTTGTGGGGGCAATGGCTGCCAATAATGAATCACTGCTGCAAAGGTCTCATTAATCCATGGCTGCTGCTGCTGCTGCTGCTGCTGCTGCTGCTTCTGGGAGTGCTGCTGCACCAAAAATGTGGGCACTGGATTTTGGGAGGGAGCAAAACTCATTTCAGTGGGTGCTGGAGCAAGGTCACCCCTGAGAGGCTGTGGAGTCTCCTGCCTTGGAGACTCCCAAGCCCTGTCTGGGTGTGTGGCAGTGTGACCTGCCCTGGTGGGGGGGATCACAGGATGTTAGGGGTTGGAAGGGACCCAAAGAGCTCATCCAGTCCAACTCCCCTCTTGGCCCCCAGGGCTCATTGCTGCCCCATGGATGTTCTCCCCCAGCACTCCCAGGTCCCTCTCCACAGGGCTGCTCTCCAGCAGTCCCCTCCCAGCCTGTCCTGCTGCAGTTTATTCTTCCTCCCCAGCTGCAGGACTCTGCACTTGGCCTTGCTGAAGCTCATTTGGTTCCAGAGCTCAGCCCTGACATGGAGCAGAGCCTCCAGCACCGCTGCTGGAGAGCTGCACCCACGCCCAGGTCACCCCTCCCAGACCAAATCCTCCCTCCCAGGCTGGCTGCAGGCTTCTCCAGGTCCACCCCTGCAGGCTGGGGGCTGCTGCCCAGCCTGGACCCTACCTGCTTAGCGCTGGCTCTGAGGAGCCCCAACCTGCTGCTTCCACCCTGGCAGCTCCTGGGCAGGTAGCTGCGGCAGGCACCAGAGCAGCTGCTGGCCCTGGGCACTCGGTGTCACCCAGCTCGGGGGGAGGGGGAGGGAGGCACCGGCAGGACCCTGAGGAGCCACAGCCCCGCGCAGGAGGTGGCAGCTGGGGCTGCCTGTCCCACTGCAGCCCTCGGTGCTCCCCAGCTGCTCCCGGGCCGCGGGAGGAGGGTCCCCAGGGAGGGAAGTGGCACGGGAGGGGGACAGCAGCCATCTGCTCGGGAGCCTGGGGTCCGCAGGCTGTCGCAGCCTCTGCCGTGCCACGTCTGGAGACAGCCGAGTGACAAACGAGGTTAATGTCCCGGGAGCCAGAGCTGTCGCCACGCGTTAGGGTCCGGGCGGGCACCGAGCTCCGGCGGGCACCGAGCGGGCAGGGAGCTGCTGGCAAAGCAGGGCAGGGCCCCGGCCGAAACAACAACAACAACTAAAGGCTGCTCTTGGGAGGCTGGCACCAGGGAGGGATCGCCCCACACGGTGCCTGGGTCGGGTCTGCTCTGCTGGGCACAAGAGCAGGGAGCAGAGGAGGGCCCCAGAGGGCTCCGTCGAGGCCGTGGCGCAGGCAGTGGCACCGAGCCTGTGACCTGAGCCCTGCTGGCGGGGCCGAGCCGCAGCTTCTTCATTTATTGAAGGCAGGGGCAGAGTTACCAAGGCTCTGGGTGTCCTGTTTCTGGCCGCAGCAGCCCCGGGGGCACCCGGCAGAGCCAGGCCAGGCTCCGGGAAGCCGTCGGCTGTGGTGGGCACCCTTCGCCCTTCCTTTGTGGCCAGGATGGCACTGGGGACCGAGGTGCTCCTGGCACGGGCTGGGGGATGCCACCCAGCTCAGTCCCTCCCCCGGCCACGGACACACAGGCACAGAGCGGGCACAGGTTCCAAAGTAAAAGCCAATTTATTGTTGTATAAAGTCAGAACATAAAAGGTCCCTTAAACAAAAGACAGGTTGGGTCAGACGGTCCCGGGCACGGCCGCCCCCGGGGGTGCCCATGGCTGAGCAGCACCTGGGGCCACGGCGCAGCCCCTGGCAGTGGCTTGGTCTGGTGTCCCCCAGCCCCTTCTCCTCCACAGCCTGTTGTGATGGTCTGGAGCTGCCGTGGGGCTGTGGGCTCAGGGGGTGATGCCCGGGCTGGAGCTGGGGTGTTTGTGCGTGGCAGAGCCCCTGGTCTGCGCCGGCAAAGAGGCACTTGTGGAAGGCCAGCCCCGTCCCACGGCTCTCGGGGCCACAGCTCTGCCTGCACCCAAAGGTGCTGCCCGCACCGGGGGGCTGAGGTCAGACCTGGCAATGAGCTTCCCCCCGACCAGGCTGTGCCAGGGCAGCCGGAGCCGGTTCTGGCCTGGCACAGGAGATGTTCCAGCAGCTTTGGTTGGTGCTCTTGGTGAATTAAGGCAACTTAGCTTCGGTTGGTTTAAAATCAGTGGGCAAAGCCAGCCAAGCAGACCCAGCTGGGTCAGGGCCAGGCGCCTAGGTCGAGCCTGGGTCTGCTCTGGCTTTGCTCTGAGTCACTGCTTGGCCCCTGCGTGCCNGAAGGGACTCTGGGACATTCTGGGGGCCATCGAGGCTCCTGGCAGTGGCGCGGGGTGGGCAGAGGGTGGAGGAGCTGCCCCGGGTGCCCCCATCCCTGCTCCCTGTCACAGTGACTGGTCGGCAGCTCTCGAGTCCTCGGTGAGAGCTCTNCCTAGCATCCCGGCGGCACTGGACCCCTCACTGCCCCCCTCGGCGGCTCCCCTCCCGCAGCAGCTGCCCCCCACAGTGGTCCTGGAGGGTTCAGCCCCGGAGGGGAAGGTGCTGAGGTCCCCCACAAGCTGCCCCATCTGCCCCCATGCCCCTGGCTTCACCTGTCCCGGGGGTGCCAGGAAAGGAGCAGGGAGCAGCCAGGGGCTTGGACGGGAGATGAGGCAGTGTCACCTGGCACGAGTGCCCGAGCTGGGCACCCTCAGACCTGCCTCTTGCCTTTCCCCACTGATGTGTCCTCACCTGCTGCCTCGTCCTTTGGTCCCACCAGGCTGCGGGCAGATCCCGTGGCCCTCCCGGGGGGCAGTGACCCAGCAGGACACTGACCCTGTGGCCGTACCTCTCCTCCCCACTGCCCGGCGCTGCCCATCCGGGCAGGGTGCCAGGCCCAGGCTGCCCAGGCTGCCGGGAGCCATCCCTCAGGCAACCGAGGCCGAGCCAAGGAAGGATAAAAACCCTGATGAATGCCCCAGGGGATCTCTGCAAAGGAAATAGGAAAGTTCCAAACCAAGTCAGCATGTCCGGGCCGCCGGGGTGCCAGGGTGGCACTCAGGGTTTCTCCACAGCGCCCAGGTCGGGGGCGGCTGCCACGGCTGCTCCGTGCCCCAGCAGCCTCTTCAGCCCTCGCTGTGCCGCAGACAGGCACCCACCAGCTCCCGCTGCCGGATGCCTGCTCCCGGGGGGAAGAGAACAGCCCCGGGGCTTGCTCCCGCTCGGTGCCAGCAGCTCTTGGCAGCCTTGCCGAGGGCCGCGCAGTGCCCATCCCCGCGGGCCGCTGTGGTGCCAGCGCCTCACACCACGGTGCTGATGGTGGAAGACTCCTCCGACCGGCGCTGCTTGCTGGGCAGGGACTTGAGATACTCCAGGTGGCGCCTGGCGTCCTCCTGGTTCTGCCGCACGTAGTAGACCAGGTAGGAGATCACCATGGCGAACCAGCCGAACATGGTGACCAGCATGGCGATGTCCGTGGTCCTCTTGTAGACGTTGCAGAAGTCCGTGTCGGCCATCAGCTGCAGGAAGGCTTTGCCCACATGCTCCTCCTGGGCGGAGGAGTCGCAGACGATGCCAGCCGCGGAGCCAGCCGCCAGGTCCACCGCCCGCACCAGCTCCTGCAGGCGGCAGTCGCAGCGCCAGGGGTTGTCGGAGAGGTTGACCTTGGCCTTCAGGTTGCTGAGCGCCTCCTTGCTGACCGACGCCAGCCTGTTGGCAGACAGGTCGAGGGAGCGCAGGTGCTCTGCCAGGCCCCGGAAGGCTCCGCTCTCGATGCCGGCGATGGCATTGTGCGACAGGTCCAGCTCCAGCAGCAGGGGCAGGTCCCGGAAGGCGTCGCGGGGCAGGAAGGGGATGCGGTTGGAGTCCAGGTAGAGCTTGTTGGTGTCGTTGGGTATGTCCCTGGGCACCTCGGTCAGGCGAGCGTTGCTGCAGCGGAAGGTCTTCAGCCCCTCCTCTTCCGAGGGGTAGCAGCCCTTGGGGAAAGCGGCGGCGGAGCGGAGGCTGCAGGCCAGGAGGAGGCTCTGCAGCAGCAGCCACATGGTCAGCGGGCGCAGGGGCACCCTGGGGGCCGCAGGCATGCTGCCACCTTGCCTTGCTCACGGGGGCGCCGGCCCCGCAGCTCTCTCCCGTGGTGGCTTCAGCTGGGCTTGGAGCATCTGAGGCAAGAGACAGCAAAGGGGCAGCGTCAGACCAGGGGTGCCCGGAGGCAGAAGTGCCACTGTGCCCCCTGCCAGCATCACACCTGCCCCGGCACGGCGGGATGGGGACCAGGCCAGCCCAGCACACATCCCCCACGCCTGCCACCAGCAGCCTCGCTCAGGGCTCCTGCACAGCAGGATCAGGCCCCGAGTGGCCAAATGGAGCTGCGGCTCCTGCGTGGCAGCAGCTGGACCGTAACAAACGGAGATGCTCAGGCTGAGCCAGGGGCGGGGGTGAGCTCCAGCCCCAGCCGAGGTCACTGCTGGAGGCCGAGATCCCACAGCAGCAGGCGAGCAGAACGCAGCAGCAGCGAGCGAGCCCCAGCTCCGGGTGAGCCCCAGGGACCAGAGGAGGAGAAGAGAGGCCGAGCAGATTGCCAGCAGTGCCAGGGGCACCCGACAGACATTCCCCTTCCGAGGGGACGGGCGCAGGTGCGTGGCCGTCCCCTGCCCGGTGCCATCCCGGGCGCGGGGTCGGGCCTCCCGCATCGTCCCGTAACCATGGTCCCCGTCCAGCCCTTTATTCCGGAGGGGAAAAACGTCAGCAGGAAAGAAACAAAAACAGCAAAAGGAAATTCGCTGGAGCTGAGCGTGCGGAGAGTTCCCAGGGTGGCAGCAGCAGATAAGGGCCAGCTCTGAGCCCCGCAGGCGCTGCCCAGCTCTGCCAGCCACAGGTCCCTCCGCAGCCCTGGGCCACAGAAGGTCCCCAGCAGGGCGATGGAGCCATCGAGGCAGGCTGCAGGAGCTCTGCCACCTCCCCACCGTTAAAGATAACCTGCGTAAAAGGGCACCCCCTTGGCACCCCACCAGGGGAAGCCCCATGCCGTGGGTAGCCCCACACTGTGCCAGCCTGGCACCTCCTGGGCGAGCTTGGCTGCTGGTCCCACCACCCCCTGGTCCCCAGAGCTCCCTGCCCCCGGCGAACCTGCTTTGGGGCTGCCCACCGAGGGCCAGAGGTGCCCATCCAAGCGTGGCACAGCCTTGCCCAGCACCCCGGCCGCTGGGCACCATAGCACAGCCCACCCACGCCGCAGCACCCCAAGGTCACCCCAGTGTCGAAGCGACCCCTGCGCCGCCAGCCCCCCCCCGGGCTCCGCGGGGTCCCCGAGCTGGCACCAGGGCTCGGAGCTGCCGAAGGGCAGCGAGAACCCAGCCCTGAGCTGGCACCCCCGCAGAGAGGGGGGGAACGCCCCCCCCCCCCCCGGGGTCTGGGGGAACCCTGGGACCCTCGTCCCGCTGCCCGGGGACAAGCCCGCGGCAGGGCACCCCGGGAAGCCCACCGGGCTGAGGTGGAAGCCGGCGCCCAGGCACCGGGGGTGCTTCGCCGCTGGAACCCAGAGGACCCCCGCGGGTGGGACGCGGTTCTCACCGGCGCCGCGGGCGGGGGGCTCGGACGGTA
>VWZI01014580.1:88672-98760 GCA_013396835.1 Psilopogon haemacephalus
TGTGGAGCACAGAAGCACCCAATGTGATCGAAGACCACATTGGGTGCTTCTGTGCTCCACAACCTCCCCGGAGGCGCTCAGGACCCAGGCTGGATGAGGCCCCAGGGGCAGTCCCTCCCCAGGGCAGGTGCCAGGGGCTGACCTCTCATTGTAGAACTGCAGAGTGCTCTCCCCATGCAGGGGAGTTGCCAGCTGCTGGATCATCTGCAGGGACTTCTCCCTCTCGTCCAGGCCCAGCATGCGGACGTGTGCCACCAGCCAGGCCACGGCACACACTGCCATGCTGCACACCTTGCCCTTGATGCTGTCTGTGATTTTCTGGGAGAAGGGGAGAAGGGGGGTGTGAGGGGGTGCCACACTGCTCCTGAGCCAGCCCAGGATGCCACTGGCCTGGGCCACACTGCTGGCTCCTGTTCAGCACCCCCAGGGTCCCTCTCTGCCTGGCTGCTCTCAGCCACTCTGTCCCCAGCCCTGCCTGGGGTTGTTGTGGCCAAGGAGCAGAACTCTGCACTTAGCCTTGTTCAGTCTCACCCCCTTGGCCTCTGCCCACCCATCCAGGTCCCTCTGCAGGGCTCTGCTACCCTCCAACAGCTCCACAGCTGCTCCTGGCTTGGTGTCCACCTACACACTCACTGATGCTGGACTCAGCTTCCTCATCCAGATCATCAATGAAGGCATTGAACAGGATGGGGCCCAGCACTGCTCCCTGGGGCACACCGCTGGTGCCAGCTGCCAGCTGGATGTGGCACCATTCACCACCTGCCCCTCCAACCAGTTCTTGACCCATTTCGGCTGAGCCTGCCCCGCTGCCAGCCCCTCTGCCACCAAGGGCTTGGGGCCATGGCAGTTCTCCTCCCCAGGCAGGAAGGAGACAGCTGTGTGGTGGCATTCGTGGCAGGAGGGCACAGCACAGCGCCAATGCCCCTGCCCTGCCCCAGCAGGCTCACCTGGATGGACTCAAAGGTGAGGACTCCGTTCTCCCAGGCATTGAGGATCTCCAGGATGGCAGCTGAGATGCTCAGGCAGGCCTCGTGCCACTTCATCTGCCTGGCAGGGAGCAGAGGAGGCCCGGGGGGGGTGTTCAGGGTCGGGGGAAGGCACAGAGGCAGGGAAGGTTGGGGTGGGTGCTCCCCTCCTTGCTCTGCCCCAGCCTGGCAGGGTGGGTGTGCAGGCTCAGCCCTTACACCAGCTTCATCTCCGAGGAGTTGTTGAGGAGAGCAACCAAAGACTCCACCTTGGTGGAGTCAGGGCGGAAGCAGGGGTGGTCAGGGTTGAGGATCTTCCCCTCCTCGGGCATGCAGGTCTGCATCCAGGTCTCAAAGAAGGGCACCTCCCCAGGGGGGCTCGACTCTGACAGGATCACCTGCAGGGGAACCACAGAGGGGCTGTCGTGCTGCCAGCATCCACAGGGAGCCTGCTGGGGGCAGAGGGAAACCTCTACCCTGGGGTCTGCTCCCTCACACCCTGGGGTCTGCCTCTGCACCCTGGGGTCTGCTCCCTCGCACCCTGGGGTCTGCCCCCTCACACCCTGGGGTCTGCCCCCTCACACCCTGGGGTCTGCCCCCTCACACCCTGGGGTCTGCTCCCTCACACCCTGGGGTCTGCCCCCTCACACCCTGGGGTCTGCTCCCTCACCCTGGGGTCTGCCCCCTCACACCCTGGGGTCTGCCCCCTCACACCCTGGGGTCTGCTCCCTCACCCTGGGGTCTGCCCCCTCACACCCTGGGGTCTGCACCGTGGTTAGCTCAGGGCCGTGTGAACGGCGCCGCCTTGTGGCCGGCGCGGAGGCAGCAGCAGGCTCTGGTCAGCCCCCAGCAGGGCAGTGGTTTTCAGCCTGTGGCCTGTGGGTTTCCTCCTCCTCTACCCCAGGCCTCCCCAGGGGGAACCACAGCATCCTTTGAGGAGATGCAAGGCCAGGGCCTGTCCCCAGGGGCTGTGAGTGTGGCACTGGGGGCACTGCAGCCTGCCCAGGAAGGGCCACTTGTGCCCTGCCCAGCCAGCTGTGCCAGCTGGACCATGGCTCTGTGGGGCTGGGGTGCACAGCTCTGGGGTCTCAGAGAGCCTGGGATCAAGGCAGAGGCTGCAGAGCTGAGCTGGCAGGCCCAGAGCCACAGCCCTTACTCACCTCAGAGCCGTAGGTCTGGGCCACATGGCAGAGCATGAGGAAGGAGATGTCAAAGAGCAGGGCCCGGACCGGGGCAGATTTGGCTGAGGGAGGAGAAGCAGAGAGCTGGGAGAGCTCCAGCCTGGCCACGGGGCCCTGCCAGCCCAGGAAACAGCATCCTGCTCCCTCCAGGCAGCTTTACTAACCCAGAGGTGCTCGTGTGTGAACCCAGGGGTGCCTCTGCCTCCCTTCAGCCCCTCTGCCTCCTCTCCAGCCCCCAGAGCAGCTGTGCCCCCCAAGGCTGGCAGCCCCAGCCCATCCCTGAGCTGCCCCCGTGCCAGGAAGGTCAGAGCAGAGTTTCATCACTGCACTCAGAGTCCTTATCTGCAGTTCTGTGCTCCACATCATCCCTCCCAGGGAGGCAGCCAGGGCAGGGCCGGCCCCAGGGGCCCCACGGGCTGGGCTGGGGGGAAGCAGCTGATGCCCCCCGAGCAGGGAACACCTCACACTGGGGAGGGCCACCCGGGAGGGCAGCAGGTGCCCAGGTCCAGGCTGGCACCTGCCCATGCACCCCCACCCTGTGCCAGGCTCCCTGCTGGTAGCCCCCGGCTGGGCCTGGCACAGCTCAGCTGAGTCTGGCACCACAGCCAGGCCCAGTTTAGCCCAGCTGGGCCCCACAGCATCCCCCCCAGACACGGAGCCGTGCGGGCAGCAGAGCTCCAGGAGGGGCAGAGACACTCACAGCCTTCGCCGCCGATCTGCTTGGTGAACTCGTTCAGCCTGCAGGGAGCAGAGAGGACACAGTGAGGCAGTGGTGGCACAGGCACGGCAGGGGAGGAGGCAGCTCCGCAGGGGGCTGCAGAGCCCCTCCCGCACCCCTGCCAGCTCTGCGGACAGCCTCAGGCTGCAGCTCCTCCCTCTGCTCCCCTGCAGCCGAACAGGTCCAGCGACCTCTCCCCACAGCCTCTGCCGGCTCCAGCCCTGCCTGCCCGCGGCTCAGAGCCTCCAAAGGGTCAGGCTGGGGTGGGCTGGAGCTGCCCAGGGCCTCCCCACTGCAGGAGGCTCTCACCCAGCCCCAGGCGTGCCAGGGCTCTGCTGGCAGCAGGATGAGGCTGGCAGGGAGCACAGAGGCAGTGCCCTGCACCCGAGGCTGTGCCACTGCCCTCGGCCCCCCTCAGCCCCTGACACCAACCTGCCCTGGTCAGGCAGAAGTGAAGGAGATGGGAGGCTGGGGGGCGGGGGTGCTGGGGGGTGCAGCCTCCCCCAGATCAGCCACTAAGGGAGAGGTTTGGGTGGGGAGGGACCTTTATAGGTCACTTACTCTGCTGCAGCCAACCTAGAGCAGGTTGCTCAGAGCCCCAGACAACCTGAGCTGCGATGGTGCCAGGCACAGGGCAGCTCCCACCTCCCTCAGCACCCTGAGCCAGGGCCTCAGCACCTCCAGCATCAAAATCTTCTTCCCTCTCTCCCTCTTTCAGCTCAGACCACTCCCAACAGGCCCCACTCAGAACTTTCTTCTCAGGCTGAAAGGCCACCAGAAGGTCTCCCTGGAGCCTTCTCTTCTCCAGCCTGAGCAACCCCAAGCCCTCTCCAGGGCTCTGCACGGAGAACTCGTGGAGCTTCCCACTCCGCCCAGCCCCCACCCCCAGCTCAGCAGGGGCAGCAGCCCCCGGGGGGCACTCACTTGATGAACTTGCGAGCGAAGGATTTGAGCTTGCCTGTGGCTGCAGCCGCGGCCAGCAGCAGGTCGAGGCTCTTGCCAGACAGCATGTGACCCAGCACCCCCAGCAGGCCCTCGGGGGACTTGGAGTGGTCTGCGTCCATGGTCTGCCAGAGCCCAAAGGAAAGGGAAGCCGTGGGGGAGGCTGCGTGCAGGGCACGGGGCAGGGCTGCAGAGCTGCCAGAGCTGTCCCGTGAGGCCTCGGTCACTGAGCAGGGCAGGGGGGAGGTGGTGATGGAGCCCTCCCGGTGACCCCCCCAGGGGGCGTGGAGGTGGCAGTGGCAGTGCAGAGGAGGAGCAGCAGCAGCAGCCAAGCACCCTCCTGAGGCCAGGAGAAGGATGCAGGGGTGGGAGGAGGCTCAGGATCAGAGGATGTCAGGAGTTGGAAGGGACCCAAGGAGCTCATCCAGTCCAACCCCCCTGTCAGAGCAGGACCATCCAAGCTAGCTCAGGGCACACAGGAACACATCCAGACAGAGGAGACTCCACAACCTCTCTGGGCAGCCTGTGCCACTGCTCTGGGACCCTTCCAGTGAAGGAGTCCCCAAGGCTCCAGGGAGCAGAGCAGGTGCAGGAGGGGAAGCAGCTGGGAGCAGGATGGGCAGAGCTGGCTGGGCTGGGGCTGCTGGCACTCCACAGTGCCACCTGACAGCTCCTCCAGCTTGCTGGGAAGGAGGAGGGGAGCTGCTGGTCTCCATGGCAGAGCAGCAAGGCTGGAAGTGATTCCTCTGCTTCCCCATCCCAGCGTTGGGGGGTGGGGATCAGGCAGCTCTCAGGCTGCCTGCTGCTGGGAAGAGGCTGTGGGGCCTGGGCAGCCTGCAGGCAGCAAGGGACTCACCTTCAGGATGTTGGTGACAGTTGGCTCAGCCCTCAGGATGAGCCCAGGGTTGGGCTGGATGTTGGCATTCTCTGCTGACTTCAGGTGTGGGGCATGTTCTCTGTCTGCATCCCTGGGGGCCCAGAGGAAGGCTCAGGGAGCAGGACCTGCCCCTCAACTCCACCATCAGCACCCCCCCAAGGGAAGGCCACCCCCACCCCAGGGCCACCAGCAGCTGCCACTCCAAGAGGGCAGGGTTTGGCTGTGCCAGAGCTGCCACTGAGAGCAAAGCCTCATCTCTGCAGGCCAGCAGCTGCCAGCAGCATCACAGCTGCCTCCTGACACTCCTCCACCTTCCCCAGGGCAAGCAAGAGGAGGTGCCCCAACCCCACCCCAGGCTGAGGGAGGCAGGGGCTGGGCTGTACCTTTTGGCAGTCAGGTTGTTCATGTTGGTCTCCGAGAGCAGCCCCTGCTTGTTGCACTCCTGCAGGAGCTGGTACATGCAGTTGCAGCTGGAAGAGAGAGGAGAGCACTGCTGCTGCCCTGGGCCATGCTGCAGGGCAGGGGCACTCCTGGGTCGTCCTCCCAGCCCTGCTCCCACCCCTCCAAGGATGCTGCAGGGCCTAAAGCAGCTCCAGACAGCAGCAGCAGAAGGTGCCTCAGCCATCAGGCAGCGTCAGGGCCTCAAGGAGGAGGATTTGGATCAGAAAGTGACACAGCTTGGCCAGGAGCTGCCCCAGCACCTCACAGCACAGCTCCCAGCACAGCAGATGGTGCTGCTGGGGCCCAGGCTGGGCAGAGCTGGCTGCAGGGCAGCCCTGGGCAGGGTCAGCACTCACTTGCATCTCTGATCGACTTTGTCCAGCAGAGGAGTCAGCTTCAGCAGGAACTCGAAGGCACAGTTGACATCCTCGGTGAAGTCCTGCTGCTCACAAGGCAGAGAGCTCAGCTCACAGCCAGATCAAGCCCCCCTCTTCCCCTCCCCCACCACCACCTCGCCTGTCAGAGGAAGGCTGTGGACACACAGGGCCACTGCCTCCCCCAGGGCTCACCTTGTCCCCTTGGGGATACTTCTTGAGTTTGACCAGGACCTGGGGGATCTGAAAGGCAGAGGGCAGGAGGTGAGTGGCCAGGGCAGACTCTGCTCTGCAGGCAGGACCCCCCCAGAGCAGCAGCCCCCACAAGACACCTGCAAGAAGCTGCAAACTGGCTGGGCCCAAAGGGTGGTGGGGAGTGGAGTTGGCTCCAGCGGGGGCCAGTCATGAGTGGTGTACCCCAGGGCTGTGCTGGGGCCAGGTCCCACTGGTGTCTGTGTCAATGAGGTGGGCAGAAGGGATCCAGGCACCCCTGGCTCAGCAGTGCTGTGGGCAGCAGGAGCAGGGCAGGGATTGTCCCCCTGGACAGGACACTGGTGGGGACACACCTTGAACACTGGGGTCGGGTTTGGGCCCCTCCCTCCAAGAAGGACACCGAGGGGCTGAAGAAGGTCCAGAGAAGGGCAACAAAGCTGGGGAAGAGAGGCCCTGAACAGCAATGCTGATGCTCAGCAGGCTGCAGAAGAGCCAAGGCATGGGGGGACAGGAGAGGAGATTCTGTGCCAGGGTCTGGGGCTCAGCAGGCAGAGAAAAGGCAGCAGCAGTGCCAGGGCTTGGAGCTCTGTGGGCCCTGCCCTCAGGAAGGTGAATGCTGTGGAGCTCTGTGCTCACGGGGGGCTGGGCCCTACCTTCAGGAAGGTGAATGCAGTCCACTTGAGCTCCTCCGTGCCCTCGGGGGACTCGATGAGCCCCACGAAGCAGGCCTTCCAGATCTCCAGCACGAAGAGAGGGGTGGGGATGCGCTGCAGGGCACCAAGGGGAAAGCCAATCAGTGCCGGCCAGGACACAAAGTGCCTCCCCACCCCCAGCCACCGCCCAGCCCTGAACCCCCTGGAAGGTGTGGATGGGCTCCTGCTGCTGCCGGCAGCTGCATCCATACCCCTGCAGCAGGATAAGCCCTGGGAGGTCACAGGGCTCAGGGGTCCTGGCCCCACAGCCCAGCCCCGGCAGCAGAACGAGAGGTTCCTTCTGTACCTGCATCCTCTTCACCATCATCAGCTGCTCCACCAGGGGCTGGGTCTCTCCCGTGAGGTTCATGGTGCCCTCCAGCAGCACCAGTGCGTGCACGGTGGGGAAGCCAGTCCTGTTCGGCTGCTCCGAGTGCACCGACAGCATGCTGGGGATGCTGGGGACACAGCACAGCCTCACTGCAGCCCCCCGGGCACAGATCCTTCCTCTTTCTGCCACTTCTTCCCTTCCCACCGGGCCCCCGACCTCTGCTCTCGGCTGTAGCTCCTCTGTGCCACCACAGCCCAGGCCCTGGGAGCAGCTCCAGGGGCATCCGGAGCAAGGATGGCAGCACTGAGCAGCCCCAAGGCCACCAGAGGAGCAGGCTCTGGACCAGACTCTGTCACAGCAACGCACCACCAGCCCTGCCCCCGCTCCTGCCCCGGGGTCTTCTGCCAGCCCCAGCTCACTGCCGGTGCAGGAGACCGAGCTGGGAAGGGCCAGGACAGCAGGGAGCCGGCACGGAGGGAGGCAGGAGGCTCTCGGCCCCCGCACACAGCGGCTCAGACTCGTTCTGCCCTCCACGCCCCTGGGGACAGCAGCACAAAGCTACCTCTTGGTGAGAGAGATGCAGTCCTCGGCCTGGCTTCGCAGCGGGGAGCTGCTGAGGCTGCTCAGGCTCTCCCCCAGCTTGAGAAGAGACTGCTCCACGACACTCCAGGAGGCTGGGGAGGGAGAGCAGGCAGTCAGGGCCATGCCAGGAGGCCAAGGGGCAGTGCCCCTTTGCCCAGCCCAGCCGAGGGTCTGTGTGCCACCCAGCAGCTCCTGCTGCAGGCTCAGCCTGGCACAGCCTCCCGGCCAGGTGCAGGCACCAAGCAGAGGCACAGAGCTGTGCCAGGGGCTCAGGAACAGCTCCTGCAGCCTCTGCATTAATTCTGCCTCTCTTCCAAGGGCAGCACGGAGGGGAGGGAGGGGGCAGAGGGTGGCACTGAGCCAGGCAGAAGACGGTTACAGCAACAGGGCTGGAAGATGGATGGGCTTGGAGCCGCAGGGACAATGCGGCAGGAGCCGGGCAGGGGGGAGGGAGAGGTAGCAGCGACACCTCCCCAGGGCCGGGGGGAGCAGCAGGAAGCCCTCGGCAGTGGGCAGGGCAGGGGCAGCCACGTACAGGCCTCCTCCAGCTTGGCAATGTGGATCAGGGCACGGTTCTTGGTGCTGCTGAGCATCTTCTCCAGGCGCTCCAGGCACATCTTCAGCTGGCTCTCGGCTGCAGCCTGCTCCAGAGGCTCCTTCAGCCGCTCCCCGTAGAAGGTTGCGCAGCGCAGCAGCCAGGTGAGGGCACTGATCAGCGCCCGGCACAGCCCAATGCACTCCTCCGCCTTGCCGTGGCAGCTGCCGAGGGGACAGCCAGGAGCCTGCGCTGGCTCCCGAGGCACAGACACAGCCCAGGGCTCCCGACCCCACCGCCCAGCCCAGCCCAGCCCAGCCCAGCCCGGCAGCTCCCCTGCCACAGACCCCAAGCAGCACAGCCCCCCCCCAGCACCTCCCTGCTGTGCCAGGGGACACCAAAGCCTGCCCGGCGCTGGCCACTCTCTGCCAGAGGGAAACCTTCCAAGCCTCTAATGAAATTATCTTGCTCAGAGGAGGCTCAGCAGCGGCCGAGGCGCTGCGAGGGGCCAGAGCTTCCCCCGGCCCAGGCACAGCTCGTGGGGGCCACAAGTTCTGGAGGGGTTAGGCAGAGGATAGGAGCAGGCAGGGGCTGGACTCTGAGCCTGGACTCTGTGCCTGGGCTCTGCACTTGGCCGGCAGCAGCTCCCTGCCAGCATCTGCGACTGCTGCATATTCACTGCTGCTGCTCCACTGAAGAGCTGCTACCTTCCTCTCCCTCCTCCTCCTCCTGCAACCCTGCTCTCTGGCTCCAGCCTCCCAGAGAAGGCTCTCAGGGGTTAACAGGAAGATTTCTGAGCTTACTAAAAAAGTTTTGCCTTTTTTTTTTCTCTTTTTTGTGGCCTGAATTGTCTGCACTCCCCTGGGCCCTGCTACACCAGCGGAAGAGCACGAAGCAAAACAAGGCAGCTGCCTGGGGCAGCCTGAGACAGGGCCCTGGGAAGCTGCAGAGGCCACACAAGACAAAGCAAAGACCCTGAGGGCTCTTGCCCACCCCCCTCCACCTGAACTGGGCAGGAATGTGCCAGCTGAGATGTTTCTTCCAGAGTCAGTTGGTTTCCCACACACCCCCCCAAAGAGCTGCTGGGCTTTGGGGCTCCCTCTGCTCTCTCTCCCCACGCTGGCACTGCTGTGGCAGGCAGAGTGGGACAGCAGCTTGGGAATGGAGCTGGAGGGGGAACCTGCCCCTTTCTGCCAGGGTGAGTGCCCCAGGCTCAGCCAAGCCCAAGGGGTCTGGGTGCTGCCCACCTGGGGCCAGGGTGGCAGAGCTGGAAGGGCCACACAGTACCTGAGGCGGTCACAGAACATGTCCAGGATCTCCAGCAGGGACTGCACGCACAGGTCCCGTGAGAAGTCATCGAACTAGAGCAGGGGGAGGAGGAGGAGAGAATCCAGATGGGGGCTGCAGGCTCCAGCAGCTCCAAAAGCCAAACTCAGCTCCCTCCTGCACGGCCTGGGCTGGGCTCTGCCGGCCGCAGGATGCCCTCCCTGGCAGCTGCCCAGCAGCCACTCCAGCAACAACTGGGGCAGAGCCTGGGTCCTGCCCTCCCCGCTGCTGTGGCAGGCAACCAGGCCAGGGCAGCAGGGTCGAGGCTGAGCCTCCTCAGCAGCCTCCACCAGACAGCACCGGGAGGGGGCCCCGAGAGCTGCGGCTGCTCAGTGCCAGGCTGTGTGCCAGGCTGCGTGCCCGGCCCCGGCTCGGCAGGGCTGGCAGCCTGTGCCAGGAGCCCGCCCGGCCGCGGGGCTGGGAGGATGGTGGGCAGCAGGAGCAGAGCAGATGGGGCCACCCCGCCGGGCCGGAGCTAGCCTGCGGCTCTGTTCCCAGCCCATGCTGCTCTGAAGGAGGAGGACTCAGCTCTCAAGGTCAGCTCTGCCCAGCCTGCCGGAACGGGCAGCATCGGCCAGGCAGGGAGAGGGCATCGAGCCTGCACCAGCCCTGCTGCTGTGCTGGGTGCCAGCCTGCCCCGCGCCCCCCGGGCACTGCCACATCGCTGCTGTGCCCTCCCCATCCTCACCAGGGCTGTGGGGGAGGTTTATGGCACAGCTCTGAGCTGTGGCACCACCAAACCAAGGCTGGCATCAGAGGGGCTGTTAGCATCTTTCACCTCCTGTCCCCCAGCGATCAGAGGGAGCTGGGGGGAAGGGAACTGTCCCCCCTCGAATCCTTCCTCTTCAAATCACCTCCCCTCAATCTCTCCTTTAAATCTTTCTCCCTTAAATTCTTTCCCCCCCCCCCCA
>VWZI01014581.1:215-11047 GCA_013396835.1 Psilopogon haemacephalus
TGAAACCATTTGCCCTATCTATATTTTGGTTATAACTTTTAACACAGTTTTTTTTTTTTTTTTCTTTCTCAGTAAAACTTGGTGAAGTGACACACTGTGTTTACCTCTCTCAGCCAGTAGTCTAATTTCTCACTCAACTCCTCCAATTAGCTCAAACCGACACACCTTGGTAAACGGTTTCTCAGATGTGGTAATGGAAAAGACTGGGGAAAGGGAGGCATGGCAGCAGCGTGTGTGGCCAGGGCAGTGCAGCATCAGTGTGGTGTCACAGATGCTGCGGAGTCAGCACCTGTTAGTTTTGGTGTGAGCTGGTACAGCGTGCAGTCAGGGTGCCATGCTGGTGTCAATGCTTTCCTTGTCACCAGCATATTGTTGGCTCAGCAATTTCTCACTCCACCTGTTTCTGAGTATGAATGGATGATTTATCGCCATTTGGAGCTGCAGACGCCGAAGTGCGGTTTCACTTTTCCCATCCGTTGGCAGACCTGAGAAGAAAGTTGCAGATTGGTTTTGCAGACTCGTGTCCCTGGAGTGGAATGTAACTGATCAATATGCAGAAATGCCAAATGCTCTTAACAGCCAGCCTGCAGTATTTGGGCTCCTGAAAACCACTCTAAGGCAGAAATAATTACAAACCAATAGATAGTAAGTAATTTTCACGCCACCGTGACAAAGCCTTTTCAAATAATTGCTTGGAAATACAACTTTGAAAAGTGTTTTTCTGTATTTCTAGTGCTGTTTATTAGATAAGCATCATGTTGTTAAAATTAATCTCCATTTATGACTTTTTTCTTTTTTTTTAAGCAGAGCCCTGCTGCTCTGCCTACTGTTATTAATCCCTTGAGTTTACCAACATGTGGACATCAGGAGGGATGTTGTTTTGTTTTGATGGGGCTCTTGTGCTTAGGAAAACAGCACATGCTCTGCCCATCTGCTTCGTTAAACTGTAAAACTGATGCAGATTTTTAACATCTTAAAGGACTTTTCCAACCAAAATGATTCTTTTAACATATTTTAATGCATAGGCATTAAATATTTTGTAGACCTTAAGTAGACATCTGGCCTTTGTATTTTTAAAGTGGGTTTAATATCCCGTTTTAGGTTTCTGGGTTGCTTTTGGTTCTTTGAGGTGTATTTTAATTTATTTTTAATTTGGCAGTCTTCTTACCTGACTGTAAGCCTTTAGATGAAGTTCTTAAATCTGCAGGGAGGATGAGACAGATTTTAGATAGTTCAGCAGAATGATTCAGGTCATCAGTCTTTTGCTGTTAATTATAGACAGAAGCCTGGGTAACCTTGCTCTTAAATTAGATGTCTGCAGTGATCGTGGAAGGGTTTCAGATCCAAGTTAGTGCAAAATACAGAATTTTGTTTGGCTGTTTGTAGCTAGAGAAAGCTCTGGGGAGCCTTCTAGTGCTTGTAGGGGTCCTACAAGAAAGCTGGGAAGGGACTTCTTACAAGGACTTGTAGTGGTAGGTTAAGGGGTAATGGCTTTGAGGTGGAAGAGGGTAGATATAAGGAGGACATTATTTGCAGTGAGGGTGGTGAGACACTTTAATAGGTGCCCAGGGAACTCGTGGATTCCTCCAGGGAAGTGTTCAAGGCCAGGTTGGACGGGGACTTGTGTGACCTGGTCTAGTAGAAGGTGTCGCTGCCCATGGCAGGCAGGTTGGAACTAGATGATCTTTAATGTTCTTTCCAACCCACACCATTCTATGATACTCTGATGATTAAAAATGCATTCTCAGAATAAATTTTTATGAACATCTCCTATGCATAAAACATAGCAATGTATCAGCTGGCTTTTCTTCAAATCTTTTCCTGCAATTCCTTTTGAAATGGAGAGCAAGCAACAGAAACTTCAGGGGAAGGAGGAACTAGGTAAGACAGTCAAAGCCAGCAGAGAGAGGAGGCTTGGTCGGCAAGATCTTTCAACAGTGTAAGACTGCTTGACTGAAAATTATAGCATCTACTTCAGGATTCCTTTATACCAAATAATTCTAGGGATTTATTAGTTATGCCATGATTTCAGAGTTAGCTCATGCTCCTGGTTCCTGAGAGAGAAAGTGGCATTGTCTCAGTGTGTTCTGGTGTCACAAAATGTAAACTGTAGACAAAGGTGATTGACAAAGATTAATGTTTTGTAATTATGAGCCAGAAGAGGAAGCTAAAGACCTTTGTACCATGCATTTTTAAAAATAATCAGCAAGCTGTTAAGAAAAAAGTCTATGTACGGATTGGCATAAAAATTATCTTCTTCTTTTCTTTTTTNTTTTCTGTGCAAAGAGCGCCTTAGTGCTGGGTAAAAATGCCACTTTCCTTTGAGTACTTACTGGCCTTTCTCATGACAGAATTTTGCTATCAATGAGTGTGGGGAACGTACAGGACACTGACATCTCTGAGGTGCATGACAAGTCCCTGAATATGCTTTGAGACCCACAGTTAAGTTTTGTAGCACAAACATTACATTTTTCACTACTGAGATGTTTTTCTGCCTGAAATTTAAAAAAAAAAAAAAAAAAAAGAATCCTTATGCACTGTTACCCAAGCTGTTAACAGTCATGTTGGATGTTTTTCCTGTCGCATGAAGAGAATGGAAATCATCATTGCAGCAACTCCGTGGCTTTAGAATGGAAAGACAACAGTACAACTGTGCTTCTTTCCAACTGTTTTCATCAGCTGGTTCCTCTCTGTTACATTTTTGTGCTTTCATTTTGGGTTCAAATCCAGGTTCACACTTAAGTGGCTGAAGTCAGGAAAACTGGTCCACAGAGAATACAGTAAAGTGTAATGTAAACAAGGAAGGACAGAGGATTAAAATACTTTTTATTGACAAAAATATCTGTCATTGCCCTGAGCTTGCACTGTCTGAATGGCCTCACTTGTCGACATCAGGGTGCACTGTGCTTGGCTTAAGCTGTTCATATCTTTACAGGCTTTGTTTTGTATAGCTTCCTCTGGTTTCTCATTGCAGCACAAGAAATTCACTGTGGCCCTTAAAGGAAGGAGGTGACAGAGGTGAATTATTTTTGACCTGTGATCAAATAGATAGTGTTTTCAATGGAAAAGAAGGGCAAAGAGGACAGGCTTTATTGTAGTCCTCCTGATTTCCCCTTTCCTTCTACCCCATGTCTCCCTGGGTTTTGCTGTACTGGAAAATAACTTGTGTCTTGCTTCCCCGGTGCCTTGCTTCCCTGCTGCCTGCCAGATTCGCTGGGCCTGCCCCACATCCATGCACAAGTGCTTGATGAAAGTTTGTTTGAAGATACATGGGGAGTGTAAGGTGAGTATTTGTGCTACGTGAAAGCCTCAGCCCATATGATCAGGAACACGATAGGATAAGTCCTGGCAGAAAACACATCTCAGCTGCTGTTGACAGCAGGACAAAGTTAAGGAGTGATTTCTCCTTCCCAGCAATGGGGGTTTTTATCTTTGTTCATTTGTGGTGTGAGTACATCTTCCAGACACAATCTCTGTATTTTTCCCATGAAAGAACAAAGAGAAGATTTATGTCAGAGAAATGCTTGATTACTTTTCAAGATTTATAGTCTTATCACCCTTTCCCTAGTACAAGATTCTCTAATAATCATGCATAGTCTTACTTTGTAATAATGTTGGGACTTTTTTTGAAAAATGCCTCCAAGAGAAATCTAGATGTCAGCTAGTCAAACCAAAAGTCATTTCACTGCTGTAGTGCTTTCATCATTATGTGAGATAAAGGCGATTTTGATGGAAGATATTTGTAAAAGATATATTTCTAAAACCTTTCTTAGCGGCAGAGCCTGCAGGATGCTCTCAGCTGATACAGCCTGTTCTTGAGCTTCAGAACAATGCTATATTCAGGTTTATCTCATTTCACAGACCACTATTTGGAAGGTTCTAATTAGGTACTGCTCCCCACCTGTCTGTCTTCTGGTTTAGTGTGTTAAGAGGATGAAAGGCTCCAGATATCACGGTTTGGCAATAAAAAGTTATAAGCATCTTAGGTTTTTGCTATTTTTGGTTTGCCTCCAGAAAAAAAAGTCCATGTACCAGCTTTGGTCTCAGCAGTACATCTTTTCCTCCTCCTTCTTGAAAGTAGGCAGCAGCAGCTCTTTCACTCACACCCAGCTGGTACCATAGGGCAGGCTTGGCTAGTGTGCCTTCAGGCTATATGTAGCCATTTCATAAAGGCAAGAACACTAAGAGACAGATAGTATCCCACTGGAAGCCAAGACGTTTCAGGAATAATTTACAGTGTATACCTGTGTTAGTCTTTTCTCTCAACAGTGAAGAGGACTGTTGCTCATATGATCCCTGGTTTCCTCCCTTCCTCTTCACAGGCCACTCTTTGCTGACACAGCCCAGCAGTGTCAGGGCAGGTGCTGGTGTGATTGTCCCTTCCCACATGTTTTAGAGAGTTGAGAGATGTCTTGTTAAGCAGATGGGAAGCTCTGGTCTGTTGAACGTGATTTGGATGTGGCTGCAGATCATGTGTGCCTTGCGTGCTCTGCACCTCAGACCCTTATCAGCATGCAGTCATCAACTGTGGCACTTTGTTCATGACCAAGAGTCCCTGGGTTCTCCTAAACTGCAGCATTTTTTGTCAGTGTCTTAAAATTTATGTGAACATCTGGATGCAGATGGGGATCCTCTAAGTGCCCATGTATATGTGTCTATATAATTCTCCGTCAATGAGTAAATGAGAAGGAGGGTAGAAGGACAATATTGGAAATGCTTTTGAGCACTGCTGGCAATAAACTACTTGGGAGTGAGTCTGCCCAACTCACCTGTGTGCAGAGTGGTTATGGCAGACCCTGCTGCTCATGACAACCGGCTGGCTTTATGCCTCATCAGCCCTAGGGAGTGTGAGCAAGCTGTGGGATGACAGCCTGAGATTCTGGACAAGCCTAGGTGCTGGCTTTGGGGTGAGCTGTGGGCTGTATTTGCAGGTCCAGGATGGAGCTTGGTCTCTGAAGAGAAACCTGTGATCTTGTGCAAGGACGTGCATAGAGAAAAGCAGACTTCATCCTGGCTAAGCACAGCCTCTCTCAGGAAGCATGAGCAGCTGTCTAGGAAATGGCATTTTAAGAAACTGTTAAATTAGCTGTTGGGACTAATTGCATGTTATCTTGTATATTACTTTTGTCAGGGTCTCCTGGATTTAAGTTGTTTATTAAAACAAAGAACCCCAGAGAGCTCTCCTGCCTGTGAAAGACTCGGGCAGGGTGTTGCTGCTTGCAAGGTTCCAGTGCCATAGCACAACAAACTGTATTCTTCTGCTGCACTTTCAGCATAAACTCACAGAAGAAACAGGATGTAGTGGTTTAGCAGTTACCTGCCCCCCCACCTTTTATAAACCCCGGGTAGGACTCAAAAAACACTGGAAGTTAATAAATGAAGCTNGGATCATTACTGTTCATTAAATAATTAATTATGCTGCTTAGTTTACTGGAAAAAAAACAACAACTATGCATTGATAGTAGAGAGCATGATCTTGCAGGTAGCAGAGATAAGTGATCAAAGTAATGAAATTAATTTCTGACCAGAAATCCCACTTGTGCTCATATCAGGGTGGGCTGCAGAGTTGTTATCTCTAGGAAAGATCCCTAGATATGTCTCATATCCATGAGGTATTCCAAGGGAGAAAGATGTTTAATAGAGAAAATTAAGACAGTGCCTTGTGGTCCTTATCTGAAGTGGGAACCGAGGAGATCCCTGCCTGTCTCTTTGAGGGCATCTGCTTCAAAGCCACAGGGTGATCCATTCATCTGCTTCCTTTCCACTCTAACTCATAGTCTGCAGAGGGGTGAAAGGTATTCCTTGTGCCATGCCCTCCTCTTCTTAATTTTTTAAAATAGGTGTGCCCTTGCACCATCTTGGCAGTAACAGGGTCTTCCCCCCAAAGGCTTGCCAAGGCATCCTTCAGTTATCCCTGCAATGCTTTTATCTATTAATAGATAGGGAGTATTTAAAGGGAATAAATGGACTGTGTGATCATTCCTGTGTTCATTTCTAATGCATTTAATTCATGATGCTGACACTTTGTTTCTCAAAGTAGGATTAAAATTGCCGAGGATAAACAGAGCAAACATTGCACATGGCGATAGAGGGGGCCTGTGTAAAGCTCAGCCAGGGTTTCTTATTGACAAAGCCTAATTAAAAATGGATGAAGTTAAAGATTTTTTTTTTTTTTTGTTAGTCAAATATCCTGGCATGAACTGCCTTTTGCAGTTATTCTTTTTGTGGCAGCACAGAGGGATTGAAACCACGGGTTAATAGAAGGCTTGTGTTGCCGGTATCAGTGGTCTCTGGGGACTCAGGAGAACCTTGGGCTGGAACATGCCATTTCCATGAACAGCATGGCTAAACCCTTCAGCACAGCTGCCTTCTCCGTACGTATTCTATTTAAAACTCTTAAGTTCATTTCCTGGAGCAATTCCTCAATGCAGCCAGATTGAGCATCAAAAGATTGCCCAAAGCCCTGGGGTAGGCCTATTTATTAAGGCTGATTAACACAGCGAACGTGCTGCATATGAATTAATGGCTGCCTTAAATATTGGACCTCCAAGAGTTTGTAAACAAGTCTCCGGAGAAGATGGTTAGGAAGTAGTGCTACAGCCACCTCTTTGCATTTACTCCAGTCGATCCTGATTACCTGAAAGTTCTGTTAAATTTATTCAGTTCTATTACATTTATTCAGTGGTTAGATGGATGTTGTTGTTTATAACAGTAAGGGGTGTACAGGATGTGTTTCAGAATTAAGAGCAATTTTTCATTTGTTTGTTTTTGGAGGGGATGAACAATGAGTTATGAACAGCTTTGTTGTATAGCGTGTTTTGCTTTTAGGTTTACTGACGAATGGTGTTTTCTTCAGCCAGCAAGCTGGCAGGGAATTGCAAACAGTGACCTCATTTATCCTGCTAGAGCTCTCTCTTCTTGATGGTTTCATCAGCCAGTGGGAAGACATTTACTGCTCAACTGCTCCCAGCAAAGCTTGGGCTTATTTTTATCTCAGCGAACTCAGTGAATATTCTCAACATTGCATCAGCTTAAGCAGTGTTATGCTCATCTTACAGGGTACTGAATTCTGTTGCTGGGATAGGAGCTGAAGCAGACCCTCAGTGACTGTAGTGATTCAGTTACTTCAGTGATGTATTTATTATGGTTTTGTGCAGCATGCGTTGTAAGGCTGCATATAAGGGCTGCACATAATTTGAACCTTCTGAATGGGGAACCATTTGAAAAGATAGAGCAGCATACTATTTTCATGAAACTGGTATTTTTCATCATTTGTGAAAGGTGAAGGAATATTTGCACATATGTAATATTGTTGCCTAGATTTTTTAGGAAAGAAACTACCGAATCTATTGTGGATTTATAATTTTTAATTATTTTTAACTTGTAGCGTGGAACTGCCAGGAACGATTTGCAGAATTCAGAGTCAGTACATCAACCAATAGTGATATGAAGTTTCTAAAAGAAAAACGAAAATAAAAAAGCTCAAACCAACCAACCAACCAAACAACAAAAAGCCAACCCAGCAACACAACTCTTGTAAAAACAGTGGAAACTCTAAACAGTTTCCTGCTCCAGATTAGTTGTTTCCATTTTGTAAATTCTTGCTTCATAGACTTTTTGTGCAATACACAGATTGTGTGAAGTGCAAAGTCCAGTGCATCATAACTCAAGTATTTATTTTCATGTTGTTACCTGAAATTATCAATGCATACATAATCTCTGCAGTGTTTGGTGTCGTAGCCAAGCGCAAAAGTGTCCTTGCTGCAAGCTGGCAGACACACTTTTCTTGACTGCAGATTGTCAGGTTTCTTTTGTAGGTGTTCTGGCAGTGATTTTGAGGTGTATCGTATTTAATGAGACTTTCTGGGACATTTGGAAGAATTAATTACTGCTGCAAGAGTTCTTATTGATGCTATTTGCTTAATACTCGTGTTTAAGTGAGGAAATACACCTAAAAAGTTAGAAATAATGGTTATAAATAATTTCATCAAGTTTTCAAACTCAGAATGTACTGTACAATGTGTCCTTGCTTCCCTGTTTTGCACAAAATCCCAGTAGGATGTAAGTTTTGAGCTGATTACAATCACAGAATCATAGAATAATAGAATCAGTCAGGGTTGGAAGAGATTATCTAGTTCCAACCCCCTTGTCATGGGCAGGGACACCCTGTCCTAGATCGGGCTGGCCAGAGCCTAATCCAGCTTGGCCTTAAACACCTCCAGGGATGTGGCCCCAACCACCTCCCTGGGCAACCCATTCCAGGGTCTCACCAGATTTAGGGTACCTGCATCTTGTTTTGGATTACTTAATAGATTGGTTTTACAAACTGAAGATTTGGTTGAAAGGTGCTGGGTAAAATATTCAACAAGTATCCATTAATATTTGAATGTTTTGGAGGTATCACTCATAAAAATGCTTTTGTTTTCTTGTGGCTGTTTAAAGATGAAATAGTTCTATTTGTCTTTTCTTCTGTGGTTCTGGAGAAAGAAGCGTATTTCCAGAACAGGAAGCCAGACAGCCTGTCCGTGTGCTCAAATACTTTGAGGCAGCTTTGATCTTGAGAGTGCAGGAAAGAAAAGGAGTATTATTCCAGCTGTATGATGCCAAAGCTGTTTGCTGAATAGGCAAGACATCTTTGGAGATGTTTCCCTGACAGATCATATGTGGAAGGGGAAAAAAAAAGCAATAGTAAACAGAATGCGAGGGCCAAGATCTGATAGATCCTGAGATGCTGAGCCTTTTGATATAGTCTGCTAGAAGGCTGAACTGCTGCTTAGATGCCTTGCTGGGATGTGCACCAGAGATGGGAACAGTGACATACTGGTTCAAGTGCTGAATGCACTCTTGTTTCCCTCAGTCAGATTGGGAGAAGACTGAGCACTAGAAGAAACCTTCCCGGGGATACTCTTGCTAAAACAGCATGTGGGAGGATGACAAGTGGGACAGCCTTTGGCCAGTGTCTAAAACATGTATGTCGCTGTGTTGTATAGAAGTCACTTGTTTTCTACTACCAGTTTTGTCTTTGAAAGCTATTTCTGTATCTGCCAGGAACATTTCAAGTTTAACTGAGAAAAACCTGCAATAGATGCACTGCACAAAATAAATTATTTAAAATGTATAAGACCTGTAGGTCTTGTCACATCTTTGTTAAATTTGAGTAGATTTTCCCAACCGTTAGGGTTAAAGAAAGGCAGATGACTATTTTTTTTTTTTTGAGTAGCTGCAATCTGATTGAGTTTACTAGCAAGAATTTTCTTAATCATGTAATTAATTAATAGTAAATATTTTTGGAAACTGTTGCTATTCAGATTACCCTTCCTGACTTCACATCCTTCTAGAATAGGTTGACCTCTACTTGCTCTGCAGCATACAATTGAGTGCAAATACATCCATCCCAAAGACAAGACTTGTTGTCTTGCTCTGGAAGCATAACGAAGTCATACTGAATTCTCATTTATTCAGTATCTGCTGTGTCAGTGTTTAATCCTTTACAAAGCTGCTTGTTATTGATCTTAATTCCTGATTCTAAACCAAGATGTAAACAGCATGAAGTTCCTGTACTATCATTGTGCTGGAGTTGGAAAATAATTTGCTTTGCTGAATTGAACAAAACCAAAAGCAACATGGTATTTTCATATACTTGGAACTATTCTGATGATTTTTTTTTTGCTAGATGAATCTTTGACATATGAATTATGTCGTGTGTCATATTCCTACTAAAACTATTGTTAATTTTCTGATTTTAGCTGCTGTTTGTCCATAGTCACCGTATTATTCTTGTAAACAATGTTTTAAGGATCCATATTATTTTTTTCAAAATACTTAAAAATGGCTGCAAATACAGGTAGATGTTGGTATCTTAAAAGCATGGAGATATTTTTTATAGATAAAGACACCTATTTAACAATGCAGCATAAGGCTTACAGTGATGTATATGTGGTGAGTATGTGTCCTTTCACCATGAATACTCTGGGTATGCAGTAGGCTGCAAAAATTCTTTCCTTCCTGCTTCACCCTACGGTCCTGTTCCTGGTCACCCAAAGTGTCTTCGTGTCTGATCATTCCTGACTTCTCTTTGGAGAGGCCCAGCTCTTTCTTTTTAAAGCAAAACTCAGGTGTGTTTCTGGGCTTATTTTGGTGCAGGAACTACTGCACCTTGTAGGTGGCATTGTGCAGAATGCATTGAGTTTTCTTCCCTCCAAATCCCTTCCACAGCCTCCCATGTATTTCTCCAATACTACTCCAGAAAGCCTGGCACAGACCGTGGGGACAGGCTTTCAGGACATACTGTATATCACCTCTCCTGTGTGCTGTTAAATCAGGCTTTTAATAAAGCAACACAGGTCTTGTTTTGTTTTGTGCATTTTGAACCAGAAAAGTCCCTTGCAAATAAATAACTGTGTCAAAAAGGATGCCTCATGGGGCCCAGAGGAGACCTGTATCAAGTGCTGTGCAGCATCGCTGCAGCTGGTATAGCTCTGAGCACTGCAGGCAAACCCTTTCTCTGCAAGATTTTTTATAGACTAGAGAGATTGGTATGGTCAATAATTTAATATGCATTTTGAACACTTGGAATAATTTAGTGTGCTACATATGTGGGAGGGGAAAAAGCTCTATTTGTTTTTTTCTAGTTCGTTGTTCATGGTGATAAAAGGAGTTTTATTAACTTCACAGTTGGTGCTACTCTGTTTATGCTCTTAATTTTTACAGTGTTTTATTTTAATCCATTTTAAAAGAACAGGATTATACTGAGAGGTTTTTTGTGGTTTGGATTTTATTTTTCTTTTTCTTTTTTTCTTTCCCTTTCTGGTCTTGTGTGTCTTATTAGGAAG
>VWZI01014581.1:11097-33628 GCA_013396835.1 Psilopogon haemacephalus
AAGCCTGAGTCCAATACAGGTGCTGAAGCATGGATTAAGGGCAGTCAAAGGCTGTATTCTCTTAATTTGAAGGTTGACAATGCCATGTAAAACACATTTTCCAGTAAGTTGCTTAAAACATTAGAGAAGGAAATGTTGAACATCCATTACAGAAATTATGGACGAATAATACAGATGAAGAGTTCAAGAGACGTCCTTGTCACTTACCTTTGCCTGTGGACTGTTGTATGTCTGCAGTGGAGTGAGGCAAAGTTTTTGGTTTCCCATACTCAGTATTCTATGGAGGCTGTGCTGGAACAGGGACAGGTTGGTTGTGCACATTTGCTTGATCTGTAAAGCAGAGAACCTTAATAATTTTTATTTATATTTTACTTCTGTGATACTCGTTTTGCTCTGTAGGGTCCTCAGATGAAGACCAGCAATTCACAGAATCACAGAACTTTAGGGGTTGGAAGGGACCTCCAAAGATCATCAAGTTCAGCCTCCCTGCCAAGGCAGGATCCCCTAGGGTAGTTTTCTCAGGAATGCATCCAGGCAGGTTTTGAAAGTCTCTAGAGAAGGAGACTACACAACCTTTCTGGCCAGCCCGTTCCAGTGCTCTGTCACCCTCCCTGTAAAGAAGTTTATCCTCATGTTGAGGAGAATTTGTAGCTGTTGCTCCTTGTCTTATTGCTGCTGACCAGTAAAAAGATTGGCCCCATCCACTGGACACCCACCCCTCAGATATTTGTATACATTGATCAGATCTCCTCTCAGTCTTCTCTTATTCAGACTAAACAGCTCCAGGTGTCTCAGTCTCTCTTCACAGGGGAGATGCTCAAGTCCCCCTGTCATTGTTGTGGTTCTCCACTGGACTCTTTCCAACAGGTCCATGTCTCTCTGGAACTGCGGAGCCCAAAACTGGACACAGTATTCCAGGTGTGGTCTAGCAGGGCAGAGTAGAGGAGGGGAAGAACCTCCTTAGACCTACTGTCCACACTTTGCCTGATGCAGTCCAGGATGCCATGGGCTCTCTTGGCCACAAGTACACATTGATGGCCATGCAGAACTTGCTGTCCACTAGCGCTCCAAGGTCTTTCTCCTCAGAGCTGCTTTCCAGCAAGGCAGTCCCCAGGCTGTAGTGGTGCCTGTTGTTATTCCTCCCCAGATGTAGGATCTTGCACTTGTTCTTACAGAACTCCATAAGGTTTGCCTTCACCCATATCTCCAGCCTGCCCAGATCTTGTTGGATGGCAGCACAACCTGACAGGCTGTTGGCACGCTCCCCACCCCAGTTTTATATCATCAGTGAACTTGCTGAGGGTACAGTCAATGCCCTCATCTAGATCATCTCATCAAGATCTGGGGATGTTTGTTATGATTTATAAACACTGACAGCATGGACAGTAGAAAATCCTGCATTTAGGTAGGAAAGGTAAAACCTGAATAAGAAACCAGAGTATATTCAAGAGTTTGACATGTTGATAGGAAAAGGAACTTGATTAGGCAGGTCTTTAAGACAGGTTTATGGATATTTAATAGACAAAACTAGCAGCAATTTACCACAAAAGTGTAGTAAAATACAGGAGAAAAAAAAAAGAAAGTTAATAAAGGATAAGGAAAAAACAGTAAGAAATTGGAATAAGAAGACATATAAGGAGTGTAGGTAGAGGACTTTCTCTGCATGATACCTGCAAACAGTTCTTTTTTGAATGGAGAGTTCTTTGTGGTCCAAACAATAGCTGTAGAAACTGTTGGAGGTGATTACCAAGACAGCTTTGTAGGATGCTGTGTGACAGATAGATTATCACTTAAAACTACTGAAAAAGTGGTGAGTGTAAACACTTCAAGTAATAGTCCAGCTTTGTGGTACATGCACGGTACATCATTGAGTGAGCATTGAGCAAGAGTTTCTGGAGCTGCATTTGTGCCCTTAGCAAAGTTTGAGTGTAGAAGGTTTTCAGGTGAAATACTGAAGCTTAACCACACTTCATTAGAAAAGCACTCTGCATTTTGAAAAGAGATTATTGGTATTGAGTGATGCTCTGTTCATTACTGTGATGGACACCTAGTAATCCAGATCCAGTTTTACCACAAAATTGCAATTATGTGTTCAAAGAAGGATGCATGAATACTCAGAAGGATCAAGGAAATTGTAAGGTGTTTTCTGTTGTCTAATTTCCAGAAGGGCAGGTCATTTTTCTTGAGAGAGCTATGGAAACTAAGGCATTTCAGGATGTGTGGGGAAGTCAGTAAGAATTGTCTGCTTCAGAAAATTTCTTTGTTCAAGTATTGTGTAAAAAGAGCTTACAGAAGTAAAGGTCTGCAGTCCTAGATGGTTTCAGGGCTTACTCAACCAAAGCAATAGCAACTTTGAGGAATCATCAAGGGCACAGCTTCAAATGATGATTCATGTAGAGGTCTGTATTTGGATTCAGTCCCCGTGTACTCTGCCTGAGGTAGCTGCCATGCCTTATCATCAGCAGAGCCTTCATCGAGGAGGGGAAACTTGTAATGACCTCTTCAGTAGGGCCGGTACTACCTTTTCTTTAAAATGTACTAGTTTCAGTCTGCTGCCAAAGGGGATCTTGTCATTGTATTGGAATTTTCTGTTTAAGTATCTCATATAACTTAACCCAATGAGATGCATAGTGCACCACTGTGCTCTGCCTAAGAACAGTGGGCTCAGTTTGGGTTTCATCTCTGCTAGAATCATCTCCTGTGATTTTGGTACTGCTGCTCCACAGTTGTAGTTGATATCAGAATCTGGCCTACCCTGTTGTTTGAGGAGCTGTGAAAAACCCAGTTAATATTCTTGTGAAGATGCAAGCTGTGAGATACAAGTTTCTGAAGCCAGATAAACCCTAATCTCCAGCTCTGTCTTTTGGTCTTTATTTTCCATGAAGAAGTGGCTGTTAACCCTGAAACAGGGGACTGATTCATGGCAACCTGCAAAAATAGAATTATTTCCAGCAAATTACAAGAACATTTCAGATGGTGAAATGAGGGGGGGGCGGGGAGAGGGAGGGAGAAAGGGAGAAAGAATAAGAAGGGAAAAAAAGAAAAAAAAGCCCTACATTTCTTACTTTTCTGCAGTTAGAAAATGAAAAAGACTGATATGCAAACTCATACCATTTATCATGTTTCTCAGAAGTCATCCTCTTTTCAGTGTTTGGCAATATATAAAATCTTAGCCACGTGTGTAGAATACTAATTGAGATGGTTTTAAAATTAATGTTACATCAAACATTTTTTGAATCAAGTTCCTGTGTCTTTAATTAATGATTACTTCTCTGGCAGTTCAGATTTACATACTCTTAAGGCTGGCTCTGATCCATGTTGGCATCCAAAGTACAGAGATCAGGATTCTTCTGACTAATAGAGTGAGGCACCAAACAAATACTGAAACTGGAAATGCTGTGTGCGAATTGTTACCTCCTGCCTAATAATACACCCCATGGACTTGGCAGGCTGAAGACAGAGTGTGGAGCAACCAAAAAGTATTTAATTCTGAAATGTGCCATGCACTATAGCAAGGCAGTGCTCTCAGGTGCCATTTTGCTCTGAAAATCATAATCATGGGGAGCACCTAGAAAGTTTTCTTGAAACTTACCAAATCAAAATGTTTAGGAAGCAATACATCACCATTCTCTTAATATTATCTTATTTGTCACCAACAGTCCAAGAAAAATGCATCTTTTGGATAAGAACCAGTGGAGAAAAACATTAATAAAAATATCTCTTCAGGACAGATATGCCATGAAGGATTTGTAGAGGATGAGTAATAGTATATCTTGTTAAACTGAAGTTAAAAAAAATTTTTTTTAAAAGATTTGAGATGTCTTCAGCGTGTGAGCATGACGTGAGGTAGAAAATTTTACTGGCTTAGCTGTAGAATAGCATTTGTGGTTATGAATTGTGTCTTTTGATACTGCCATCAGTAGCAAAAGTGAAAAAAGTAAGAGGCTTTCCTCCAGTAGAAGCTTCTGGGAAGGGTGAAGGGTTGTTCTAAGGAAGAAGTTCTACATGGGAAGAGTGATTGCCCATTGGAATGGGCTGCCCACGGAGGTGGTTGTAGTCACCGTCCCTGGAGGTGTTTAAGAGGAGGCTGGATGAGGCACATAGTGTCATGGTTTAGTTAATTAGAAGAGTTAGGTGATAGGTTGGAGTCGATGATCCTAGAGGTCTTTTCCAACCTGTTTAATTCTGTGATTCTTCCTGGTAGACTGCTTAGTGCATGCATGGCTTTAGGATTGGAAGTGGCCTCACTGTCAATGTAGAGACAATAGAAATTGTCTCATCTCTGGGTGAACATCAAAGGAAAGTGAGCTGTTGGAGCGCAGGTTTCCTGCAGAACTGCTTACAGTGTGTGTGCACCTTAGCCTCTGCTAGAAAAGCAGAGAGTTCCTCTTTCTCATCCAGTTGTCTGGCTTTACAAGGTGAACATTCAATGACTACAGGGGAGGACAGCTCATTGCATGTTTCTGCTGCTGCTGCTTTTCTGCTTGGTCTTGCTAGGTAGTGCTTTCTGTTAGGAGGAGTGCAGAAATAGTGACATTTCCAGGAGGAGACTAGTTTGTGAAGGATCCAGCATCATTGAACAGGCATGTGCTCTTGCTTTGCCCAAGTCTGCATTGCTTCTCTTCATGCAGGAGCCCAGCAGCTCCATGGGATCAGTCTTCAAGCTTCTCCTTCCCTGTGATTGTGTCCTCTCTTCAGAGGCTTTCCCCAGGAACAAATTTTGATAGTAGACTAGTTGGGTCTTCTCTCAAGCCAGAAACTTTGATCACATATAATTTTTTTTCTCCTCTACTCTCCCCCACCCCTAACTTGTGCTTTCTCTCATGGATGGATTTCCAAAAGTCCATTTCCATTTGCGACAGTGTCTGGTGCTTGTTAACTATCATCTCTTACCAGTACCTCAAGCTGATCTGTCCTTTGAGAGAGATTGCTGTGACAGTTTTTATTTTGAGTCAAAATGTAGAGCCTTAGCAGATTTGCCTGCGGGCTGGTATGTATTAGGTGAATTCTGCCTGACAAACTTGCTCTTCAAGCAGCTGTAATTCTTCACTTAAATCTGAGCAGCACTTCATATCCCTACTCCATATCCTACATTTAGGATGATGCTCCATCTCTAATGGTGAAAACACCAACACTCTTCTGGCTTCAATCTTTCCTCTTCCAAAAGTCATTAGAAACTGTTTCATGAATGCATCCTGCATAGGTACATGGATTTGGACTGGCATAGGTACGTGGGAGCTGGGAGGTTTTGCTGCTTAGTACTTCCACTTGTGCCTCCGTGCTTAAGTTCAGCATGAAATGAATTGGTATAATTTTGATAAATTGTGTCCTCCACTCACTTTGGAAATAGTATTATTTTCTCTTGAGAATGAAAGTGTCTGTAACTTTGGCACTACTTCTGTCTTGCATAGAGCTAGAAGAGAATTGTATTTTCAGTGTTAGCAACTGTTGAAATAATTTTTTGTAATGATCTGTTATATTTTAATTAAAAGGTCATATTTGAAGACTGAAATCTATTTTTTGTGTTTAATGGATCTGCTTCTTGAGTGTCTTTGTTCATTAAAATTAGAAAATTAAAATAGAAAAAAAATAGACTAGGGAAGTGAGGCATATTATGCTATTACTTTCATGTTTGGTTTTGAAGGTAAAACTATGTCAAAATGATAATTAGATTTTGTCCTCAAACTGGCCTTGTCTAGAGTATGTGAATTGATGGAAGAAACTCTTGTACTTCTTCCTTTCTGGAGTTAGATAATTCCTGGCTAAGTAGGCTCAGAATGCCTCCAACCACTCCACTAAAATAAAATTGTAATACATAGACCCAGGATACCTGCAAGCTGTAAATTCATGTGTGAGGGGCAGAAGCCTCATTTTGAAGACATGGACTCTGGGAGTGCTTTTACTTGGAAACAAAATTTACTAAGAAAATCTGCTGTGCATGTTAAAACGATGGACTTGGGGCTCTTGGCAAAATGGCACCCTTCCTAAACTCATTTTGTTTTAATACTTTCACATCCCAGTTTTAATGTGTGCTGTTTTTGTTTTTTTTTACCCTGTGAGCTTACGATACATATTTCTATTTGATATGCAAAAGTATTTATATATCCTTTAAATTAGATGCACTAAATAACAAAATATACTTCTCGTGATGGAAGAAATCACATACTGTGATAACTTTCCACTGTGGGAAGGTGCTTTTGATGCTTGAGGTAGGTTGCTGTTCTTTGCATGAGCACATTTTGAGGATAAATCAGTATTTCTTCATCATTTGAACAACACAGCTCATGTTGGCTGCCTTGGGGTCCTGTGGGCTTCCAGCTTGCTGCATCTGTCCCTGTATCGGTTAAGTTTTCTGCACTGAGATTTAATTGCTGATTCCCATATAATGGTTAGGGTTGGAAAGGACCTCCAAAGGCCATCTAGTCCAGCCCCCCACCTTGCAGTGAAATCTATTAGATCAGGTTACCCAGAGCCCCATATTCATGAAATGGCTAATCCTCTTTAATATCTCAGCTAAGCTTTGTAAATAAGGGAGGATTCTAGTCAGGTAGACAGATTTTCTCTGATTATGCACTAAGATAGTAAAAACTAAAATTAGTGTGGTAGCTCAAATCCCATTTTCAACTGGTACTTATGTTTGCTTTTGTGCTTTCTTTTTGGTTTTGAAGGGAGAATGCCTGAGTAGTATAGAGTAGATTTGCATGATGCTATGTGTACATAGTATAGTACAGGGATATTAAAATGCAGTACTTTTCTTAGTACTTTAACTTGATTAGGATGTTAGTGGAACTGTTTGTACTAAGGTAAAGTAAGTAATCTCCATTGAAATAAAGAGACTTAATTTAGGTGCTGTTAAAAGCATGACTCTCAGAGAGTGCTGAGGACTTTAAATCAGGTCTGAGGTCCATCCATGCTTCTGCATAATCCATTCATAATAAATGAATCCTCATAAAGTGTGTGGAGTACAAATACATTTACAGATTATACACTGCAAGTCAGAAATTCACATTAAAAAACAGAGCCAATTGCCTATAAACAGGAACTGTTTTATCTCCTCTTATGATTTTAAAATTAAATGCTTCTGAAATTTCTGTGAAATTTCTCTCATTTTTGGAGAATTAAAAAAAAAAAAACACTAAACTTCAAAGTTTAATATATTAATTTAGAAAACAACCCTTAATTTTCCTCAGGCTATCTCATAACTAGCATAATAATATAATTCTTCCCTCCACCTACCTATCAAAAGTAAACCTCAAATGTGTAAAATCTGAGGTTCCTTTAGTGGATAAAAGCACACTCCACACCCAAACCTCATATTCAAAATTCACTTAAATAAAAAAAAATAATGACTCATGTTCAGGTGTAATTTATACCTTTGATCTGTGGTATCTGGTCAAGGTTTCTCCACTATGTATTTACACCTTCTGAAGGTTCCTTATTTTCATTTCTGGCATTCTGAAGTTTTGCTTGTTGCTAGGGAGAATGCAGGAGTATCATCGTCTTTCCAGGTGTGTTGCTGTATTTTAGTTATGCAGGCAGTCATTGTTCATGCATAAAGTTCTAGTATAAAGCAGTATTTCTTTTAAATACTGGAAAGAGATGTAAAGTGCTACCTTCATTCAAAAATACAGTGGTAACTCAAAAAAGGAATTGACAGAAGTAGTTTTTGCTCTACAGTAACAGAGAAATGTGTGGATGTTATTTGATTGGCAGTGATACTTATTTTTGGCAAATCCTCTTTGATGTGGGCTAATAAATATCACAGCATTAGATCCTGGAGATTACCAAGTATTTGGAGAGAATGTAAATTGTCTTTGCATTGTATGCTTAAAGCACCGTAGAAATGCAGAAGCTACTGAAAGCTGTATAAGAAGTCTGTTAATTCACACAGCAAGCACTGCAGATGTACCCACTAGTGAACTATCTGTGGGGTTCCCTTCCGTGTGTGCTAACAGTCACAGGGACTGAAAAAGTGGAACTCAACCTTGCCTCTCTTCTGGAGTAGTTGAGACAATTTTACCAGATTCATAGGCATTAAAACTTTGAAGATCGTTAAAATGATGCCTGGATACTACTTTTAATGATTTTTTGGGATAAAATATACTTGACCATGAATTAGTTTCACAATGCAACATTGCTCATAATTGGAATTTTCACTTGGATCTTATTTAATGCTGTTCTTTTCAGAGAAAGCATTTTATGTGTTTATATGCATTGAAAATGTTAGAAGGTATTCTTATGACCACAAGTGTTTGATAAAGCAGAGTGATTTGGCTTTATCTTTCATGTTCTTAATGGTCACTGTAGATAACAGGGCTACTTAGACTTCTATATAGTAAAACTGTAATGTAAAGAAAATGGGAATTGTGGAAGGGAGAAGATAGAGTTATATGGTGTCTGTAAAATGTGGAGAGGTAAAGATGAGAGGCAATGGAGAGCTTTTGAAGAAATGAAGGTAATTTAAACTATCTTCCACCGGTATTAGGGGGTAACAAAAACAAGAGTAAGAGTAGAATTATAGGCTAGGTGGGAAGGGGAATAAAATTTCAGTTACTTGCTACAGCAACTTTTCTCTGCTTGTACTTTCAGTTTTATCAATCAGAATACGGAAATTTTTTTTTCCAAATTATTTAAAGATTTATGAGGATTTTAGTAATTTCAAGAGAAGTCTTCTAACAGTAGTCACAAAGTTCAAAAAGTTTGAGTAGATACCCTTGAAGACTGAATTTGCTTAATCTATTGTAAAGCACCAAACTAAATGGTATGAATCCAGGAAGTAATAAAGACTACTGGAAATAATTGCACCTCAGGCGGTAATTTTTGAATGACTGAGTAGACCAGGGTTGTGATTTTCCTCATCCTTCAGCTAGGTGATTTCTTCTGTGGCACAGTGGCAAGATAAAAAGAACTTCAGAGGACTTAAGAAACCAGTCAAGGAAAGACTTAAATTACTGCCTCGTGATTTTTTTGCTATTGGCTTTATTCTTCTGAAATGGACAAGCACTCAGTGTTCAAATAAAAATGTTACAGTACTGAGAAATCCACTACAAGGATGTTGCAGTTCTCAGTCTACTGAAAACTTCACTGATACGAAGATACTTACGTATCTTAATTGTCCCTCTAGGCTTACTAAGTTTATCTACATGAATACAAATATGCTAAATGCTAAGTTTTCATGAAGCTTTGAGCAGATATATTTTCCTGCCTTATAAATTTTTGAATTGCTGAATTTATGTGCTTTGTCTTCTGAAGGTTTGGTTGTTTTTCCTTCCCTTCTCCCCCTCCCCCCCCTCCCCAGAATTTTCCATTCTTTTGGTATGACAAACTCATGATACTAGTTTGAATCTACCAGCTTGCTGGAAGGAAAGCTAATAATTGAGACTGAAGATTTGTAAATAAGATGAAAAAAAAAAAAAAGTTGAAATGAACGATATAGTCATATTTTAGCCAGCTTTTCAGGTTTAGATAATCATGTTTCTGCAATGAAAATTTCCATGCTCATCTTGAGTAACATTTTATATTATTTTGACCTTGTATCATCTAGAGTTACCTGAGGCATTAAACTGCAGCCAGAATCAGAACCTCCTGTGAGAGACAATATACTTCAGTTTTGGCTGTGGAGTGGTTTTGGTAGATGGCACTATAAACTGAGGAGATAAAAAGCATGGCTGATACTTGGGCTGCTTTGGTGCCTGTGTTTCTGTTAACATATATAAAACATTTTTTAGTGCAGTGGTTTGTGCCACTATTTACGGTACTTAATGAAATTTTACCTATCCTATGATTATCAGTCTAAACTATGTATAAAAATTACTGTTGTAGTCTCAGAAGACAGTGACCTATATAAAAGAGGTATGATTGAAAATCAGATATATAATTGAAAATGTGATCAGTGTTCCTTTATATACACATTTATGTGTTAGTGCTATCTAGCAGTAGCTGGATCTGCCCTTAATTTAACTGTCATTAACTGACACAGGCATCAGGATAGATATGGGTCATGAAGATATTCTCCTTTGAGATGAGAGTGGCCTCATTATAATTTGTGTTTCATGTAAGAAAAAGATTCTTGTAAACTCAGTTACAGAAGAAGGAATCAATGGGGAGGTAGAGCTGCATATGGTTGCTTGTGCTGTTAGAGCTGAGTGAATTCCCACTTGCTTTTCCTTCTGCCTGTCGCTTCCCATCTGACAAGGATATTTCAGAAGTTGTCTTCTACAGTTGAGCTGCAATTAGTTGTACCAATGATTCCTTCCATTCATGTGCCTAATTACCTGATGGAGCCTGCAAATCAGCTGGTCTGCAGTCAGAGCACAAGTAATTGCACTTTCAATTTAGAGCTCAAGTGGAGGACTTGGGAAGATTTGCAGCCCTAGTGTGTGGTCATGAAGGAAACCTGGAGTATTGTTTGTGGGCACTTCCTGATAAAGAGGCTGTAGTTAAGGCATTGATTTGATTATTCTCCTTTGTTTTATAACAATAGCTTGACTTGTAATCTCAATCATATGTTTCTCTTTTCTTTGTAACCTTTGCATTAACACAGTAATTACTGGGTGCCTGGCACATTACAGAACAAGGAGTCTCATTTTTTTTAAAAGCAGTTTATGCTCTTTTCTTGCTTGGTGTGCTTAAATATTTGAAGTTGCAGTCTTGAAATAAACTACTTGACAAAAGCACCGTGGGTTTCTTTCGTTGCTCACTTGCAGGGTTACCTAAACGTGCAACTAATAACCTCAGGGAATGAATAGAAAACAGAAAATAAAACATTCTTATTGCGGTGTCTTGCAGTGCATTGACTACTGACAGATATATTCAGAGAGGAGGTTGTTTCTTGATAGATGCTGAGTGGTATATAGACAGCTTTTGGGTAAATTGTAATCTTTGATTGCCTCTTCGGTAAGGGCACCCAGAAGAATTAAAGTATGTATTTTTAGTAGCTTCTTGTTTCAGAAGCTGACATATAAAATTACTGTTGGTGCAGCTGTACTTGGCAAAACTTTTTCTTACTCTCTTCAATATTTTCATATGTCTAGGGTTTTTTTTGTTGTTGTTTGTTTGTTTTTCCTTCAGTTTTTCTATTCTTTCTTAAACAGCAATCTTTCTGCTTGTATTGATGCAAGTACTCCTCACACCTGCACAAGATAAAAACATACAGGTGATTAAAATGACCAAGGCAAAATGTCTTAGGGTTTTTTGTTTGTTTCAAATTCCTGTTCACATAATCACATGAAGTATAATTAATGTATCTATGCTCGTCTTTTAGGGGAAATAATGAAATAATTACCACTAACATCTGTTTTCCAAGGTCAGAAAAGTGACTCTTGCCCCAGTTTACTATGTTACATAGTCATTTTGGTATATTTTTATTAAGAATAACATCAACAATGTAGATATGCAGTTGTTTTTAGGCTGGATTAGAAATCTCTAATACTTCTCCTGTAAGATGTATTGCTTCAGTTCCTTTTGCTGCATCATGTTGAAATATCATGCAATTAAATTATCATGTTGTTTTGCAAATGATTCTGTTGTGGACAGGTAATTCTGATGAAGTGATGAGGTTAATACTTCAGCTTCAAATGTGTGATAAACCATGCTTTTTGTCCCCAGGACTTCAGCAGAACGCATTAAAGGAAATTAGAGTCTGGGTTACTGACTGATTTGATTTTAGAAGTTGACCTTTATTACTGACGCAAGTTTTAATGAAAAAAAAAAAAATACAGTTCACTGTCCTCATTTACATCCAAGGAAGTCTAGGGGCGAAGACCATGCATGGAAAAGTGTCTTGGGGTGCTCTGTTGCTAAGAGATAGGATGAGCTTATTTGTGAGGCTTGTGATGACTGATACAGCCAGTGGCAGGCAAGGGAAATGTGAGGTTTTGAGCTATCTTTTCCACCAGGTCATTTTGTCAGAACCACTTTTGGTTTGTTATGCCCCAGTTTTTATCTTTTCCTATCTTCTGACTGTGTGGGTGAGGAAGTTAGAAAGGATGGATGGAGTTCAGTTTCTGGGCTTTGTCTTCTTATTAAACATGCTGCACAACAGTTACTTTAGTAGTTGGTCTGTGTTTTTAGTGCCATGTACGCAGCAGAGAGACATGGGGATTTGGCCGATGTCTCCACAATCTTTGATTTGAGGAGTTGTTTCCTCCGTGGGCTGCTATAGCCAGAAGTCACGGATGCAGCATGTAGCCAGCTGCCTACTTCGTCACTTGGTGTGTATCATATCAGCTTCAAGGCTAGTTTTACTGTTATCTGAAGTTTTGATCCTGTGGGAAAGCTGCCTGAAGTTGTAACTTAATAATTTGTAATATAGCTGCTTCCAGAAAATAAACTGTTTGCACAAAGGAGACAAGGTTATAAAAGATGATTCGGTTATTCAAGAGGGAATAAGCAACATACAGTACTATGAGCTGCAGAAAACAGAAAGAAACCCCACAGGTGTGTAGAATCAACAGAAAATGTGAAAAAGGAAATTTTCCTGCAAAAGTCCTGTATTTAACTACACCTGCACTTTTGATAGATACCACTCTCTTGTTGTGAAATAGGTAACAAAATAATTCTTGGGACATTTCCACGCATTTGGAGAGACATTTGTTAATCATTACCACTTGTCTGTGAGTAAACTCACACTTACGTTCTGTGGGTGCTTTGTTTCAGCAGGCTATTTTCCTGTCTCTGCTCAGAAAGTGGTGTTTTGTGACCATTTGAAATTACCTGTGAACCTATTTTTGTGTGGCATGAATCTGGAAAAGATCTCCTTATGTAGCTTATTAAGTAAGTTATTCATATTGGTTGTCCTTATAGTCTTAACTTGTGGTAGGTGATTTTTGAGGACAGGCTGTGTTCTTCCAATCCCATTGGAAAATAAGCAACTACTGACAAGCTGTTGTGGTTTGAAGTGGGTGTGCTGGTTGGAGGATTTTAATGAGAAATTAAACTATAGGCTGAGAAAGGAAAACATTCCAGTGTCTCCTTCACTCATTTGTTTTCTGAAATGGTATAAAGTTAGAATCAAAACAAAGATAAGACAGACTGCTTTGCGCTGTGGCTGCTGCTGCATCTCTCTCTCACTGCCTTCTTAACTTGATCTGAATAACTTCACTAACTACTAATCCCCATGGCCGATCTACCTTCACTTATCTGGCACGTAAGACAGATGGTGAGATAGGGTTGGGAAGTGGGGGAAGACGGTAGGGTGGTTGGAAACCACTCTTAGGGTCTCTGATCTCTGGGAGGGGTGTGGTGTTTCTGTATTACCTTTTCAATGTATACATCTGTAAATACCTGCTCGTATGTTGTAAATACCTGCTTGTATATTGTGCAAAGCTGTAAATATAAAGCTTCATTTCCTTAACTTCCATCTGTCTGAGTCTAGCCTGGGCAATTTCAAAGTGTGAGGGGTACGGGGACCTGCCAAATGACCACAGTAGGACAGATGGCTTCTACCTCTTTCAGAAGGGGCAACAGAAAACTGCTCACACAAAGAACAGGATAGCGTTGGAAAGTTTAAATGGAAATGCATTTTACAACTACTTAACTATTTACAACAGTACGGAAGTATATAAAATACACAAAACTCCATAGTACTTCTCCGCCATGCTTCACTTAGGTCAAAGCTTCACACAAACCCCAAAATCCCAGGTCGAAATGCCTCTGCCCTGCCACACCTCTCTACCCCACACCCAAACCCGTTTGTGACGCAGCACAAACTTTGCCTTGGCAACTCCAGGCCCAGCTAAGCTGCTCTGTGCCTAATTGGCAGCCTTGCCAATGTTGACCAGGCCTTACCTCCTCCACAGGAAATAAGAACCTGCTTGGCCTCCCTGAGAGGAAAAGGAAAGGGAAGAATCTGTCTTTTCAGCCAAATTTATAGGGATGCAGGACTTTTGTATATGAAATACAAAGATTACACTTTCCGCTGTATCTCCTGGACCTTTCTGGCTTCTGGAGGTCTGTAACTCTGTGGTGCTCTTAAAGATGCCTAGGCTCAAATGGCTACAAAAGCATTTAGAAAAATGAAATTAAGGTGGATACTTCTGTAATTATTAATCTATGGAATCGTGGAGTATCCCAGGAATCAATTTCTTTTTAAACCTACAGTATATCCCTGTAAGAAAGCTACAGTATTATAGCCTGCCTTGCAGCCCAAAACAGAAATCACAGAAAGCCATAGAACCATGGAATCGGCCAGGTTAGATGACACCTCCAACATCATCCAGTCCAACCTATCACCTAGCCCTATCCAATCAAATAGACCATGGCACTAAGTGTTCCATCCAGTCCTTTCTTGAACACCTCCAGGGACACTGACTCCACCACCTCCCTGGGCATCCCATTTCAATGCCAATCACTCTCTCTATGAAGAACTTCCTCTTAATATCTAGCCTATACCACCCCCTGCACAACTTGAGACTGTATCCCCTTGTTCTGTTGCCGGTTGCCTGGGAGGAGAGACCGACCCCACCTGGTTACAACCTCCCTTTAGGTAGTTGCAGGCAGCAATGAGGTCACCTCCTCTTCTCCAGGCTAAACAACCCCAGCTACTTCAGCCTCTCCTCACAGGGCTGTGCTCCAGGCCCCTCACCAGCTTTGTCACTCTTCTCTGGACACCTTCCAGTACCTCAACATCTCTCTTGAATTGGGAGGCCCAGAACTGGACACAGTACTCAAGATGTGGCCTGACCAGTGCCAAGTACAGGGGAAAGATAACCTCCCTTGTCCTGCTGGCCACACTATTCCTGATGCAGGCCAGGATGCCATTGGCTCTTAGGCACACTGCTGGCTCATGTTCAGCCTCCTATCTACCAGCACCCCCAGGTTCCTCCCTGCATGGGTGCTCTCCAGCCACTCTATCCTCAGCCTTCTTTTCTGTCAAATACTGTCCTTGGTGTCCAGAGATTTTACTACCAGATCTGAAGGATCACAACCAAGGAAAGATTTTGAATTGAGTACTGGATCTGGAGACAGAAAATTATGTTCAGGGCATTAACTTTTCATCCAATTTAGTGTAACAGCTCTGCCAATGCCCAGATAATCACCTCCAAGTTAGTAAGATCTTTGCTGTCTTTCTCTGGCTCTGCTTAATTAACTTCTAATTATAACTCTTCTAACTCTCAAAATGGCAAAGAATCAAAAAGAAAATAAATAATAAGTGTTTTTTAAAACCCATATTTTCCTTATTTGCAATGAGAATCAGCTAGAAAAAGACATTACTCTGGAGAAAATGAAAGGTGCCATTAATTACTTGCTCTAAGTCAAAATTCCTGGATTGGATGGATTTCTGCCAAAATATGTAAGGTATTCAGTGATATGCTTTCACTTTTATTACTACAAATACTAAAGTGTGCATGAGATGTGTGACAATATCATTGCCTTTCATGCCTCTCTCTATTATTCTCCTGTTAAGAGTATGACAGAGCCTCTAAAACTATTTAGTGCCTCATCTCCCTTTTAATTTCAGATTTCTTCTATCGTGTTTATTTTACAAAAAATAAACCAAATCAACCAACCAAACCAACCCCCCCAACAAACAAATGAAACACCAAAACAACAACAACCAAACAACAAAAAAACCCAAGCTACTAATCCTGATGTATCTAATTTCTGTTGTTCTGCTTATGGTTCCTGTACTGTTACAACTATGTATGAATGTATCTGAGAAATAGTTTTGCTCTGACAGCGATAGCACTTGCATGGATCAGTAAGTGCATTACAATATATGTAACTTTGCTTAAAAACCTTCTGTACACCACAGAGGAGGCTGTCATCACTATAGCAGTTATTGATTCTGTACTGATTTGCTTGTTCAAATCATCTAAATATTTTTTTCCAAAAAAAATGTGGTGAAACACAAGTGGATGACTACTTTCTCTCTGTGCAGTGCAGACCTATTCTTCTTGATTTATCAAAAGGTGTAAATCAGCTACACAAAATAACTGTTGATTTTTTTACACTGCTTGAAATAGTATCAGCTAACCACCAGGCAGTAAAGGCTTTGGGTACCCTTCCATAGGTTGCAGTAATACGGTTTATTGATCTTCCATATTCTTTATGCTTCTGTGATAATGCTAGGTTGTGGTTGGACTTGATCTGAAGGACTTTTTCAATTCTATGATTCTAGGGTAAGCAAAGAATTGTATATAAAGTACAAATGCTATGTAAAACAAAGTGTATGTTTTTTGGTCATCCTCTGGTTCTCCTCTCCATTGAGGTTTAGTATTTCCAAAAGCAGATCTAAGCATTTTATGTGCTTAGTTTTGTCTGTCCCTTATAGGGCTGGAACCTTCCAGCCATTGCACCAATGAGAGCATTAACTGAGTGGCAGAAAGTCAGGAGGAGTTGTTATTCCCTACAAGGACCTTTGGAATGATTGATGCAGATAGAGTTTACCATTTGCATGAGAAGAGTTTACAGAGGAAAACAAACAAACAAAAAAACAACTGAATTTTTACATTATCTTGAAGTCTACTGTTGAAATCAATGAATCCTGTAAAACAGCCAAGAAATTCCTGATATTTTTTTTTCCTAGTACTGCGTTTGCTTTTTAATTGAGTAGAGTGTATGTAAGGAGGTGATCTAATGACCCACAGGCTTTCAACGAATGCTTTTTTATAAGCTGTGTGTATGTGTGCGAAAAATCTAATGTCATTAGTGCTGGGAGGACTTGGGTTGTTTTTAAGTGAACTATAGTCTTGGTTCCATTGGGTTATTGTATATACTACTTCTATGAAATATAGTACATAGTATCCAGTGTATGTTTTTTTTAATCACCTCTCAGGTCTTTTTCCCCTAAAAAAAAATGCAGGAGAAAAATGTATCTTTAATGTCTTCGTTAAATAAAATTAAATTTTTCAGTAAAGCAGGTAATTTAATTGTGAAGAGGACTGTGAAAAATGAAATTATGAATTCCTAACCAGATCCCAATGATAGTGGCCAAAAAAAAAATTGTTTGCTACACTTCTGTTTACAAATATTTACATAAAGAGAGGCTTGTTTACCATTCTCACATGACCTTGGGAAACTCATCTAACTTTCTACTACCTTAGACCTCCCTAAACACAAAGATTACAGTGTTCCCTTTGCTGGCACTGACACCCTTTGGCTTATTTACATTTCAAATTATTTATAAGAATATTTATCTGTATACATATGCAGTGATAGTTGTATGTGTGTACATACATATGTGAACAGAAAGGCTTATTAGGGCACATCTGGATTTAGAATTACCTTTCTTTGTATTTAATTTCTGTGTAAGTCTGGAAACAAATAGAAAAAAAGACATTTTAGATTTTTTTTTTAAAAAAACAAAACCCCAAACCTTTACAATTTTTTCCATATTTTCACAACTCTTGATTTAATATGACTCATCTGAATGAAAGCTTTTTGTCAGATTCAGTCCCTAGGACTCTGAAATGGCATGAAATTAAAGCGTGTGTATAAATATCTGAACAATGAGAAAATCCAAAGAGGCAATTTTGATTCTTCTAATCTAACAGTGGTCTTGACTTAAAGTCATGCTGTAGTGCAGAGCTCATTGTTATCCCACTAAATGCAGGGCTACTGTGACATTAGTGCAGTATAATAAAATTTCCTAACTTTCAGTGAAATATAGTGTTGGGTTGGCATACAGATCCACTCATTGACACCAAAATCAATGATATCAGTTTTAAAAGTCATACTTTATGGGACCTTACAAATATATTGAGAACTAAAAATACACCTAAAAGGAACAAGGCTAATTCTAGCATAGAACACTGCTATATCTTTAGAAAATCTGTAGGTATGCACTAGGTTTAGACTGTATTAATCCTTTAAATTTTTTTTTTTTAATATTTATTGTTTTACTAGATTGGAGGATTTTTTTTTTCAACGTTTTAGGAATGAAAGAAATATGTTACTATCTTGTGACATTTCATTAAAGTCATAAAGAAATGTGTTAAAGTACCTCTTGGTACATAAATGATTGTGACACATCACCTGTACAGACTTCTTCCTTTACATGACAGTAACCTGATTAAATGTTTGTACTTGCTGCTTTGCTACCTTCTTCTGTCCTTAGCATTACTTGCTTTAGGAAAATACATACAAAATTTTCTTTGGCTACGGCAGATGAATTGTTGATTTCCTCTAGATACTCAGGGGCTCACTGGAAATGAGCTAACTGGTTTGTTTCTGTGTAATCTTGAGGCAGTCTTCAAGATACAGAGAGAGCTTCTCATATTCAGACAGAAACATCATTAACTTTGATATTTGTGTGAGGAAGAGAAGGTGTAGCATAGTGTGAAAATTGGAACTTTGGTCCAGTGATGATGCAGGGAGCATATCCTGAAGACACATCAGGACTAGCAGTGAGCTTCAGACCCTCAGAGAGATGCATGATTCCTCTTGATGACCTACTGTCTGGAAGTGAGAGTTACTGGGGAGATTGGATGAGTATTGCAAATCGATGTATTTAATAATGCATCCGTTCAGTACCTGTGCCACTTAGGAATTTGCAAAAATCCCTGTAGGTGGATATCTGTACCTTTCATGTACACAGTTACTTCTGAATCTCAAGATACTTACTCACATCTTGCTTGAACACTGTTATTCTCTTTAATTCTTCAAGTATATCTGCTGGACTGGGAAAAAGAATACAGTATTTTTATTTCTGAAACTTTTTTTGAAGCAAACTGTGAAAGACTGTGAACACAGAATAGGAAAGGCTAAGACCTTTGAAATACTGAGTGTCAGTGTAAGCTGCCTCTGATGCTGCAGTAACTCGATGTAGCATTTTATCTCCTCATGGAACTGTGTAACATTCAGTTCGTCTCCAAAAGGATTTCCATTGCCTGCTCAAGCTTGCCTCTACACCATGATCCCAGTTTTGTCATCCGTTGTGATTTTATCCATGTCTTCCTCTGCCCTTGCTACTCCACAGTCCTTATGGCAGTATTTTCCATGACCCACATTTTCACAGAATCATAGAATGCTATATGTTGGAAGTGACCTCAAAGATCATCTAGTTCCAACCCCCTAACATAGGCAGGGACACCTCCCACTAGAACAGGTAGCCTTGATACTTCCAGGGAGGGAGCATCTGGGCAACCTGTTGCATTGTTTCCCGGCCCTCGCTGTGAAGAACTTATTCCTAATATCTAGTCTAAATCTCCTCTCTTCCAGTTTAAACCCATTACTCCTCATCCTGTCATTACAAGACCTTATAAATCATCCCTCCCTTCTTACATATTTTTTTAGTACTGTGTACCATGACAATTTGCCTTGCTTTCTTATGGTGTTAATGTGAATATTATTATGTTAAAAAGAAAAAGGTAGATGGCCACAGATTTTAACTCGGGTGTGTGCCATGCACATGCGGTTGGTTGTGCTAACCTCACTCCTTGCTTTGTATTTATTGCATGTATGACCAATGACCAGAAGTTTATATTAATCTGATTAGACCTTGAACAGGGATTGTGATAGAATGCTTTAGAAGTTAGGCTTTTACTTGTTTGTCTACTGTAATAGCTAACGCGTTGTGTTTGAGTGCGTGTCATAAGGTACGCTGCAAAATGAGTTGGAAGATGTGAAATGCATTCTTAATGCTAGCCATAATGTGTTAAATGAATTCCATAATGCTTCTGATCTGTTTTGTGAGTAGTCACAACTGAGGACATTGACAAAGATATTCCAAAATACCAAAAATTACGAAAATTCAGCTCATGAGTGCACACTTGCAGGTCCAGGGGAAAAAAAAAAAAAAAAAATCTTTCTGCTTGGAGAAGAAATAATAAAGGTTGAAAAAAGGCACAACATGTTTTGCAAGATTAAGAAAATACCTAACCAGTGTGGGCGATTAATGCTTCTCAGAATGACTTACAGATGCACATTTATTCTTTCGTTTGTTTGGATTTTTTTTTTTTTTTTTTTCTCTGAGACAGGAGTGGGTTGTGTTGTGTTTTATTTGTTTGGATTGGGCTGGAATTTTGCTCAGCTTGGCGCTATAAAAGGAGAGGTCTCTCTTAGCAGCACAGACCAGTGAAATAAAAATATGAAGACAGATTGTTTCCATATCCAAATCCTGCACCTGTTCTAAGCAGGGTAATTGCTAACAGGCTGCTCTCTTTTTTGAAATGCCCATTACCCACAGAGCTGACAGTCATGCATTCCTATGAAAGTGGCATTTTACAAGGGCCCTGAACAGAAGCACCAATGTTTTGATGAATAAAGATATTGACCAGGGAAAGCAATTGTATGACCATAATGAGTCAGACAAGAACTGGAGCTATAGGATCTTCTGAGTTGTAAAGGGAGCATGAGGGATGAAAATGATAGGTACTTAGGCAAATGGATTATAGCTATCCTGTGGCACTTTGTGGATCTGGCTCTTAGTCTCTTGCCATCTAGGCCATGGGATTAGACAAAAACAGCTGGGAAGGAATGGATGCAATAATTTCGTCACAAATTCTAAATGCTTGCTGTGGTAATTTTCCTGCAAATAGTATGCTGCAAAATCAAGACAGGTAGTAGTTAATATTAGTTGCAGGACCAGCTGTATAAAGAACTCTGTAAAGACTACAGTCTTTCTGTTAAAAGTGGCCTGGGTATGTCTTTTAAAACACCTGAGCTGCAATGTGAAACAGTTTGTCTTTTTATGGTTATCACCTCTTTTTTTTTTTAATGTTTGGGGAATGCAAATGGTAGAATTTAATGAGGTAGATGCTGGCGGAGCCATTAAGTGATATTGTTGTAATTACATCTATGCTACAGAGTGAGACTCATTCTCATTCCTACTACAAAGCAAATTACATTTGCTTTTCCTACTCCAATGCACTTTGCCCCTGAAATCTTTGTCAAAATATGGGAAGGCTGTGATGATTCTTAGACTCTTCCTCTGTAGGTTTAGTTTTTGGTATAAAAACAGTCTGAGAAAAAAATAAAACAAACAAAACCCAAAAGAACACAGAAGAAAGAAGAACGTTTGTTAAGGTCTGCAGGGCAGAGATTAGGAATGTCTCTGTCCAGAGGAGCAAGACACCATTCAAGGCTTCAGAAGGTGCCATACCGGCAGAAACTGCTCCAGCCTGTGGCCCCTGTAACTAAGATTCATAGACTCATAGAATGTTTTGGGTTGGAAGGGACCTTAAAGATTATCTAGTTCCAACCCCCATGCCATGGGCAGGGACACCTTCCACTAGACCAGGTTGCTCAAGGCCTCATCCAACCTGGCTGTGAACAGCTCCAGGGAGGGACCACCCATAACCTCCCTGGGCAATCTGTTCTGTTGTCTCATCACCCTTAGTGTATCCATTTCTAAATCTACCCTCCTCAAGCTGTACTCCATTTCCTCTTGTCCTGTCACTACAAGCCTTTGTATAAAAGGCCCTTTCCAACTTTCTTGTAGGTGTTCATTTGCCCTTACTGCCTTAACACAAAGGCAGCCAACCACCAGGCACTGCTGCAGTGCTGTGCTGATATATTTTCTGTTTCAAATACCAACAGTCCAGGGGTAAACACCAATCTGCATCTACACTCCTGTACCACTGATTATGTCAGGCAAATAAAGGTCACTGTAGCCTGCAGAAATAATAGCAGAGCCTCGTCTTTCACTGCGAGCTGTACCCAGCTCTGCACAGCAGAAATAGTTAAAACTGGTGGAATTCCTGTGCCTAATTTTTATAGCCAAATGCCTGTGTTCTCTGTTCAGCTCTTCACAGCATTTATCAGCTAGGTCAATCTCAGCATGGACAGGTTAGTCCTTTGAGAAAAAGCAGTTCAGTTAAACAGCAGCTCTCAGGTTTAGCTTCTTTCTCAGAGTTTGTTTTTACTTTCTTTTCCCAGAGGGGATGCAGCATTTTAACTAACCTGCCTCTTCTGCGAAAGCCTTGCAGAGGCACTCTTCAGTCCCCAGGCTTTAGCAAGTGCCCTTCAGTGTACCTGCTTGTACCATTGCTTCTGTCATTATTTCCGTGGCAGAAATTGTCTTGTGCTTTGCATAAATAGTTTTCCAAGAAAACAGGAAAATACTATTAAGTTAATTAAAAAAAACCCCTTTAGTTATTAATGCAGTATGTTACAGCAGTATTTTCTGACCTTTTGTTGTCTCCTTAGCTGTACACCTTTGCTAGAAAAATTATGTCTTAAAGGCTTTTTACCTTCATTGATTAACAATAAAATTGTGCAACTTGATAAGCTTTAGGAAGGAAGCTGTAATTTCTTTTCTGATTATGCTGCTTACAAGAAAGATCGGAAGTTTATTTAGATAAAAATATGGACATACTTGAAAGGTTTTGTTTTTGTTTTACAGTTACACATCTGTTAATTTTAAGTAATTCTTTTCTCCAAATCAAGATCCCCAATACTACTTACAAGGAAACAGCATTCTTAGATTATAAGCATTTATGTTTCTGTGTCAAGGGTTAAAAAATATTCTATGTGAAATAAATTCAATGGAAATTAGTTTCATGTTGTAGGAACTTGGGATGTGTCTGGTTACATTCAGGTGTAACAGCTGTTATGAAGGTAATTTTGTAGTTTTTTTTTTTTTTTTTTT
>VWZI01014581.1:33673-85832 GCA_013396835.1 Psilopogon haemacephalus
TTTTTTTGAAGATGAAATATCCATGTCAGATTCTGTCTGGTGTTCAAAAACAGAGAACAACTCCTCAGAACTGCTGGATGAGGTTACATGCCATAGACTGTGAAATTCAAAGCTGTGACCCCCTAGTGCCTAAAAGGTTTTCATGCTTGTAGTGAATCAGTTCATCATCAGTCAGTAAATTGTGTTTGCAGAGTGAGTTTATATTTAGAAATCAGCCTAGAAAAGGAGAGAGAATAATGCATCAGAGTATTTGATTTCTATTTTCTGGGTATAGTTTTTCAGCATTTTCCTCTGAACTATCTTGTTTTGTGGTGGCAAGTGGGATTTAGCATGGAGGGATGCTAATGGGTTGAAATGACTCCTGCTTTCCTTTGAGCATTTAGCCTTTCTTCTGGTTACTCTTGCAAAATTTTGGTGTGATCACTTAATTACACTACTTGCATCCTCTGTAATGCCACATAATGCCACATAATACCTGTTTTTGTAAAACTAGTCTGACAGCCTGTTGCACTTGTTCTTTTAGGTGTCTTTTCAACAGAGATTAAATGGAGGCAATCACAGAGCATAAAGTTTAAGTTCCTAGGCTACAAAGTCCTTTACAGTTGCATCTATTGAATTCATTAATGGTAGTGATTAAAAACTCGTGGTAAAATGTGGTCTTTAGCATTTCACAGGAGTAGGTCAAGAGCATTTGGGCCTGTAACATTGTTGTACATTTTTCTATGTATGCAGTGTAATTTTTTTTTTCTCTTTGTAGCTGTGTTTTAGTAAAGAATCAATCAAAAACTACATTCAGACATTTATATTACCTAAGGATTGTTTTTGGCAGCAATACAATTAAATATCTTGTGAATGTTGTAGAAATTGTGAGAAGGCCTTCAATGTATTGTGGTTTGAGCAGCTGTTTTCTGATTCATTAGACATAGATTGTAAAATCTGTAATAGTACTATAGATAGTGTTATTTCAAAAAGCACCTTATTCAAAAGTTGATATTTTTTTCAAACCATATTAACAGAAAAGCCTGTTTAGGAATGAGATCCTTAAATCTCCATCTGTGAGTTCATCATTGTTATATAACAGCAGCTAGTTGTGGGGAAACCATATGATGTCAAAAGCTTTTCATTTTGTGGCTCTAAAGCTTCTCATTGTCTCGTGTCTGTGATGTTTCCTCTTGAATGCCTCTATCTTCTAGTCATACTCAAAGATGAGAGTTTCTGGTTTGCCAGTTATATGTGGTCTAAAAATCTGCTGTAATGCAAGCCTAAAATTTTCAACCTTGCAGTGCAAGCCTAAAAATATTTTATTGTTGGAGTTTATTCTGTTTAAAAACTTTGTATGTTGTAGTCCCAGAGTTGCACTGGTTAACATCAAGAAAGTTGGTTGCAGGTATCCTTGACCCTGGTTGTGCTATAAATTCACCTTGTAGTAATTTTTCTAATATTTTATCAGATCATCTTTTGTAAGTGTGCATTTACTGCACAAAATCTTATCAGAATGCTAACACTCAATATTGAAACATTGTCGTGACCTTTTAATAACTTCTTATCTAATAAATTGGAACAACTCATAAATTTTATCAAAATATTAAAACCAAGTATTTTAATCTTAGTCAGAGATAAGTCTTTCTCTTTATGCCATTCTCCAGGATTTTCACTGTGATTACCATTAAGCTTTGTATGCTCAATGCCAGATTTATCCTTTTGCCATTCTTCTTCCAAAAGTTTGCAGAAGCATTTAAAATTGAGCTTTATTTTTAGAAACTGAGCAATGTCTGTGTCTGTAGAGAAGAACTTTCTGATGAGAGAGGACTTTGCAGGGTGTAACTACTGCTTTCTCACCACCACTTGTTTGTACAAGCTACTAGTTACTCAATTAAAATTGGACTCTGTTGCATGTCATCAAAGAAATTTCTATTTTCTGGACTGTATTGTTAACACTAAAGTAATTCTTACTTAAAGGAAAATAATAATTCGGTTCTGAGTTTACATGCAGGCCATGAAAGTTTTGTATTTCTGTGAAAAGGCCAGGGATTCTTGAAATGTCACTGTGGCCAGGGCTGCCTAGAAAGGATTGAACTATGCAATCCTCATAACCTAGGGATCACCACAAGAAGCTGTGAAGCCATTGTGCAGCCATCTTTAAGGCTGGTGAGGAAGTTGCTCTGATAATTGGTAATAAATGAGGTTAAAAGATGTACTGTTGGTTATGGTAATGAGGCTTCACCTGTGTGGTGGGTGCCAGGAAAAGTTGCACAGGGCTCAGTCTGAGAGTGGCTGCCTACTAACCCTGTGCTGCAACTCTCCCAAATAATTTCCTTCTATGTGTCAGTGAATGTCATCCATTGTCTGCCATGCAGTCAGTACCAAGCCATGTCAGGGAGGTGAGTGGCTCCTTTCTGGGAGCTGAGATGGGCTGAGAGATTCTCTGACACTGATAATCTCTGTGGGATTGCTTAGAGATTTTTTGATGAAATTCCTCTGTGGTTCTTGGGTAGAAAATACCTTTTTCCAAGTAGACATTAACCATGAGCCACGTTGTTCTGGGTGGTGTATGGTGTTGAGGTGGTCTACAACAGCTGAGAAGTCACAAAAGTGTTGTCATAGAACAAGATGGTAATAGCTTCCCTCATCCCTCGGCCCTTTTCCCTTCTAGAAAGGGCCCAGGTTAGCAAATCAAATAATAGAGACTCCAAGTAATCTGTCTTCTTTTGTAGCAGTTGCTCCTTATGTGCTCAGTGGAGAGGTGGCCTTGCAGGGCTCTGCTCGAAGCACCTTATCACAGCAATCCTGAGGAGAGAGAGAGGCTTTTACGTGGTGTCAAGGGCAAATATGGGCTAAAGTCCACAATTTTTAGCCCACTTGGTATTTATTTGGAGCTTAGTGGAAGCTTGTGCAAATTGCAAAGGTCTCACTCATGTAACATAACTCAACTTTGTAAGCAGGCTGAAGTGAGATCTGAGAAGCCCCTCCCAGGTTTCTCTTCACTGAGAGTCTTACTGTAGCAGTTTGATTTCGAGATAGTAAAGGATTTGATAACTGTAGCCAACAAACATTTATGCCTGCTAGCTGTAGAGAGAACACAAAAATATTGTTTCCTATGAGAGAAAGTTAGGATTGTGTGAAGCAGTCGTTGTACTGTTTGTCATCCTGTTGTTAGATGTTTGCATGTTGTTTGGTCTCAGAACACAGGCAATGCATTGATACTACTGAGAGACCTAAATGTTATCTCGCTGGAGTTAATAGAAGTTAAGTATGCAAGCAGAGAAAAGTAGGTGTAAGTGTACTAGGTAATTAGAGAAGCATTCATTTAATGTTTGTTATAACCTACTGTTGTTTTTTTAATGAGTAATGGGGGAGCAGTTTGCAGTTTACTGTGTGGGAAGGAAGAGCTGTGTGGCTTCAGATGGAATACTCGGAGCCTTAGGCATTTAGAAAAATGTTTTCTATTACAAATAAGTCTAACAAAGTACATTTAAAAGGATGTGTATTTAAACATTTATGGTCCATACCACATTAGGTGAAATTACAGTAAATTGCTACATTTCATTTCTGTAATTATCTTATAAACTGCAAGTTGATTTTGTCCTGAAGTTTATGTTCAGCACATTGTAACACCGCTCGTATTTTGGACAGCTTCTGTAAGCTCATTTGAGTGTCTCTTGGGGAATAAAATTGTATATATATATATTTTTTTTTTTTGTTTGTTTGTTTTAAAAAGAGACATCTATTTAAAAAAACAAGAGTTGCACATCTTTGGATGATTGTCTGCTATTGAGAGTGGAGAGATCGTGATCACCTCCCATGCTGTGATCATGAGTATCCACTGTGCCATTTTCCTATCACTAATCTTTCTAGAAATATACAATTACGAAACATGGTCTTTTCCTTTTATTTTATCTTTTTTTTCCATTCCTGTAGGAACTTGGAAGTAACAGCCCTCCGCAGAGGAACTGGAAAGGGATTGCTATTGCGCTGCTGGTGATTCTAGTTGTTTGTTCACTCATCACTATGTCTGTCATTCTTTTAACCCCAGGTAACCTACTTCTTTATTTTATCTTACTGAAGGTGTATGATTCATAATGCAGTATTAAAATGGCATATAAATGTTAAAGAGTTTTTTGCCCTTAAGTTTTTTTATCTCCTGACTACTTTAAGTTTGATGCCTGTAGAGGGAGTCAAGAGATACTAGAGGCCTTGTGGAGCAGAAGCATTTGACTTTTGCAGCAGGTCCCTAGGATTGTGTCAGCCTTAAGATAGCTACTAGCAGTCCTCAGTAGCCTCAGTAGGTTTGAGCTGGTTTGTCACTTATGTTTTTCTGTAATTTCCAAGTTCACAGATAAGCTAAGAGAAAGATGTATTTCATGGAAAGCTAATACTGAGGAGGAAACTTCTCACTGAACCAGAAGCATGAATACATTCATGAGCTTCTTCCCTTTTCCTCCTTTCAGAGACAAAGGGAGGAGAAATTACTTAAGAGTTCATTTGCAAAAAAAAAAAAAGGGAAAGGAGAGCAAATAAGTAGACAAAAAACAGACAGTTGAACGTATTAAATAATTATTCCTCCTTCTTTTGTTTCTAATTTGATCTGAGTGATTTTTCTAAAGATTTTCTTTTTGCTGATGGGACAGCAACCATTTAAATGTGTAGGAATGTAAGTGACGGAAACACTGCACAGCTTGTAAATGAAAATGTATTTTTTAATTCTTTTTGCCAGATTTGAAGTTATGTCAAGTGTTTGATCAGGATGTCATGCTAAGATAGTAAGCACTGGTCTGCAGATATTCTGGGAGGCAAGTGCTCAGTTTATATAAACAAAAGTATTCATGAAGTGTTTTAGTTAAATCATGGTTCCAGACCATATGAATCATCAAAGGAAGTTGGGTAGAACTGTTCATAAGCAAATGCAGTAGTAGGCTGCTTCTGCTTGAAAGGAGAGTGGTGAGACTGAATGGTATGGGATCAAGAAGTTTTGCCTGTCAGAGAGAACAAGACAGCTGGAAAGACTTTATAAGAATGCTATGAATTCCTCTGCTTCCTCTGGTATAAATATCTACTACATATGCATGGTGCTGTCCAAGGAATGAGTAAAAAAAAAAAAAAAAGAAAAAGAAGAGGACTGTATACTTATTTTCACTTAGAACATTTTTAGAAAGATAAAAGCAGAGTTGTGCTGCCGTAGTCTCAGTTTCTTCAGGGACTAATAAAAAAAAGTTGTTGAGGGCAAAATGTGTCATGTCTTGGTACACTTGGAGACAGAAAACCGCTTCTGTTTTCAAGGAGATGTATCTTCTTTTTTTTTTTTTTTAAAGGGTTGTGAAATCTCAAAAGGGTTTTATTGGGATTCACAATAACAAACATCATTTCTAGCTCTTATATCTATATAGAATTATTAATGATGTAAAAATGCAAATTGAAGTCTTTGAAGGCACTAGTGGGAAAAAGAATAAGCAACCTAGGGAAATGCTGATTTTTTTTTTTAATGTGTTAAATAAGATGAGTGAATTACACTGTTTCAAAATCCAGAGCTTGACTGAAAACTTTGCGTAAGCTGGGACCTACATTTCATTTCAAGTCAAGCAAATGAAAACTGGTTCTGTCAGTTCAGATGCTCTAAGATATCCTATAGAGACTGTAGAATTTGTTATAAATAAAACCTTTTCCCCAGAATGATCTAGGTCTGTAAAACCGTGGTTTCTTGTGGGTTGGAAGAAAGCTTTGGAGGTACATTGCAGGGCAGCTACTTTTCCTATTTTGATTCCAATTAGTGCTGCTTCTCCTTCACTTTCATGACTAATTAATATGTTTTGGGAAGAAAATGTACTGATACTCTGCCACTTTGCTGGTAGGTACTAAGTACTGTAGCTGAAGTTGTCCTTGAAGATAGTTAAGATTACTTTGAGATGTCTAGCGTGGAAAAGAGGGAAAACTTGGGAGACTTTCTCAGGTCTGGCTATTGCAAGTTGCTCAGTCCTGAGGTGCTTCCAATCTCATAAATATTCAGTTTGCAGATTCTTCTCATAAATTATAAAAGATCTGAATTAAGGTATTCAGTGCAATGGTGAGAATGTGGTCCTATATTATAGAATCTTAGGATCATAGAATGGTTTAGGTTGGAATTGACCTCAAAGATCATGCAGTTCCAAATCCCTGCCATAGGCAGGGACACCTCCCACTAGAACATGGCTCTCCAGCCATTTGCCACCCAGCCCCTACTTGTGCTTGGGATTGCACCAACCCAGGTGCAGGACCTTACACTTGGAATGTTTAGAATGTGTTCCTTTTCATTTCAAATATTATATTGAGACTTCTTTCCTTAGCTGTCTCTGCCTGTACTGATGGGTGCTCCTTAGATTTCATGTAAATCCCCATAAATACTGCACAACACTGTCTCGTTTTAGGGACATGATAAAAATTTCAGACGGTGGTTTCTCAGAAGCCTGATTGGTTTTTTTTAAAACTATGTGGAGGCAAAAGTGTATTTACTGATCCAGATCCAACAGAAGTCATCTCTTATGTCTGCAATTACCTCTATATTGCTTTGCCCACAATATGTGAAAATCTAGGTCCATGTACACTTGCCTTAACAGTTGTCATTTGACTTCCAACTTTGAGCAACAACTTCCATGCCTTTTTAAATAGAGGGATTAAGGCTTACATATGAGATAAGAAGCTTTAGAAAGAAAATCATCTATGAAACTTATAAGCAAAAAGCTTCAAAGAGTCTTTATCTTCTGATAAAGGTAGAAGCACTATGAAAGCTAAATGGAAATTCTTGATAAATGTTATTATTTTTATTACATGAAATACAACTTGAATATACAATGCTAAGCAGGAACGGCATTGAAATAAGAAATGTATTTTGACCTACTAATATCTTAGCTTTTGTTAAAGTATAAAATATCTGTGTTGGAATTATAAGTGTGGTCTTAGTAAATTGTACCCAGAATATAAATAATATTTTTTGTTCCCTTTATATTGCTTTTGATCTATACTGATACTCAGAAACTTTATAAATATTAGTTTTCTTAACAAAGAGATGGGAAAATGGAAGATTAGACCATTCAGTAACGTAAGTGATCAGCCTGAATGGACTCCCAGGCCAGTAAAATTTTCTCGGGGCTCAACAATTTTTTATGAACTTGTGTGGACTGAGGGCTACATGACAAAAAGACCAAAACAAAACAACAGCTGGATGAGCACAAATTGCTATGCTTCTGTGCAGCCTGGAGTAGAAGTCTTGCAGACAAGTATCCCTGCTAGTTTTCTTCACTATTAGATAAATGCAGTGATAAAGAAAACGAGTGAAGTTACCAAAGAATGAGGTTACCCTTGTTAAAGCAAGGGACTGGACTGTGGAAAAACTTCAGAGTTTCATAATAGAAGTCTGTCTGTCCTCTGGGGCAATTTAATTATAAATCTAGTTATTTTTGTGCAATATTTAAAAATTGTTACTGGAAAATTATTTAAGAAGGAAGGAAGGAAGGAAAGGAAGGAAGGAAAGGAAGGAAGGAAAGGAAGGAAGGAAAGGAAGAAAGGGAAGGAAGGAAGGAAGGAAGGAAGGAAAAAAATACCTTGGAAATAATCTTACAGCTTTCTTCACATTGGGAATTAATGGCCAGTGCAGAGACAGAAGTAGCTGTTAATGAGTTACCATCATTTGATTTGTATGTCCATACAAACATAACACAGGTATCTTTCTGTCCAACTGTTACTCTGTTTCATGTTTCCAAACTTTAATCAGGCACTGCAAGTACTGAAATATTCATAGGTAGATTTTCTGGGATCAGCACCTCACTTCTGCCTTTAATTCAGCATGTTTTTGTGCTTTGCACCATGACAGTATGTTCCACATCATAGGAATTATCTGAAGACCTACCTGATTAACCTCTGTTCTTTATTTCAAAACTGAGAAATGCTCATTTGGAAGCACCAGTGGCTGAAGGCTTTTAGATGGAAAATTACCCAAGAACAGCCTGAGTTATACAGGCATTGACACCCTTGTACAGGTGTTTTGCCACAACACTTCAGACTGCTTTTCATTTTGGGCCTGACAGTACTTTTACTTTCATGTTAACTTACTGTTTCTGAAGCTGTGGCAGGCTCAAATGCCTTATGTGGGATTCCTTTACTGAGATTTTGATGTTCACTTTTAAACCATGCATGCTGATCTATGGTAATTACTGCTGAGCAAAGTGGCATGTAACTCTAATCATCAACTCAAAGGAAACTCAAGAGCTTGCATTGCTGTCTCTTGATGGGAAAAAAAATAAGCCAGCCTTGCAGAAAGATTCCTCTAGGGAACATTTATGTCAGACACACTGTCAGAAAATGTTTTTTTTGAGATTGGCTTGAGTAAAATCAAGCTCGAGGAAGAGAGTCCATTTGGATTATAACCAATAGAGAAATGCTCTATTTAGAACAGTGTTGGGACTGACCCACAGTGTTTCTCATGATGCTCTCAAATGAATAGAAAGCAAGTAGAGATCCATTAGCAGAAGATTCAGATTTCTGTTCATGCTGTATTTTCATCCCAATAACTACTGTAAATTGGCAAATGAGTTTTGACATCTGACTACTTTACAGCAAGTTGATTTTTTCCCTTTGCATGCAAACATAATATGAACTATACTAATTCCCAGTTATTGATATATTTGTTAGCTTGCATACAGTTTACTACTGATGTTTTTCCCCCTGCCAGATGGCACTTAACATCAAGCCTTTATTGTAATTTCTAGTGTTAAAAATTATTTTCCCATACAAAAGTCAGTAAGGAGTTTGCTTTAATAATACATGACACTGCATCAGTATTAGTTTTATTTGCTAAGATACAAGGTAAATTTTATGAAGGGTTTAGACTACTTTAAACGGCACAAATGATATCCAATAAACTCGTGAACAGTAACTGCTATTGTAGTCCTCTAGTTTAGTAACCACAGACAGGTTTGTCATTTTGCAGAAACACACAGCAGTTATTGAACTGTTAGTCAGATGCATGGTTAAGAAGTAGCCATTTAGTTTTTTAACATTTGATTTTGTTTGTGTCTTCTGTGATCTGTGTTCGTTTTCTATACATAATAGACCAAAATGTAGACTTCTGTGGGAAATAGTGTGAGGACATTAGAAATATGATTCCTTCAAGGAATAATGGAGTAAAATTTAAAATGGGAATAAAAAAAGGAGATAATAGGCTATGGGGTAATAAACATAAAGTGGAAAAAAAGACAGTCTTTAAAATAAAAAGTATTCTGTGAAGTACTAATTTGTGCTTCTGCTCAGGTGTCATGGAAAGCCAGGAAAGGATACTATGTGCAGCTCTGGGGACCTCACCTTATGACCTGTTGGAATGAGTCTAATGGAGGGCCACAAAAATGATCAGACAGCTGGAGCACCTCTGGTATGAGGACAGGCTGAGAGAGTTGGGGATGTTCAGCCTGGAGATGACTCCAGGGAGAACTTATATTCACCTGTCAGTACTTAAAGGGGACCTACAAGAAAGCTGGAGAGGAAATTTCACAAGGGCATGTAGTGATAGGCCAAAGGGTAATGGCTTTAAAATGAAAGGTGATAGATTTATACTAGATGCAAGGAAGAATTTTTTTTACTGTGAGGATGGTGAAACACTGGACCAGGTTGCCCAGAGAAGTTGTGGATGCTCTCTTCCTGGAAGTAGTCAGGCTGGAAGGGGCTGTGAGCAACCTGGTCTAGTGGAAGATGTCCCTATCCAGGGAATGCCTCTCCCCAGAAAGGGATTTGAACTGGGTGATCTTTAAAGTCTCTTCCAAACCATTCTACGATTAGCTCAGTAGAGTGTTTTGAGAGTTCTCTTGATGTGTAATTCATCTTGCTACATAGAAATTAGTAATTTTGAACACTTAAATTACTCTTTTAGAGTCTTTTGATGTCAAATTAACATTTAAAAAAATAAATTATACTCCATGAGATATTGATAGGGTAGAAAGCTAATGTCAGGGATCACAAATGAGGTTCTATTTTGGTAATAACTTAGCATTAGAAAAAAAAAAATCCTTCTCAACCATATACTAAAGTTACTTGAAGATGCCTGTTTTTTTTTCAGTTTAGAAGTGCAAACAGCAATTTGTAAAGTTACTTTAAAATCCAATTTATGCCAAGATTACTTGGCAGGCACATTAATTAAATAGAAGACAGAGAGCAGAGCCAGTGTAACTTTCTTCTCTGATAGCCTTTTTCTGTACACTGTATGTTGTTTAGTGATCTTTATGAAAACAATTAATAAAAAAAATATAAAACTCTGAAATCTAAACTATCCTGGGTAAGACAATTTTTGGCGGCATAACAGCTTGTGTGAGCTTGATTGATAGTAGGCAAACTGGCAGGATGTAAGGGGTTACAATAAATAGAGACAAACTCAAGAAAGGTTAGAAGGGGAATCCTTTTGGGATCACAAACAGCATCAGAAGTGTTGAATTGGAGCAGATAACGGAAAACAGCTTGTTGGTAGTCAGCAAGGTTATGGAGAAAGGGGGAAGGGCATATATGAAGATTTGATGCTGTTAAGTTAGAAGTAGTGTTTTGATGACAGGAAATGTGTTTGTGGAGCCAAGTAGTGCACCTATAAAAATATGTACTTACTTTGAAGGTAGAAACTCAAGTGTGTTGTAGGAGCAAGAACTAACAAGATCCCATGATGTGTAAGCAGAGGGATTAGATAGAAATCAAGAGAGATAATGTTACTCTGAATTAAAGCTCTAGTAAGACTGCGAGTGGAATGCTACGTCCTGTGCTCGACTCAGAGACTGAAAAAAAACCCCAACAGGCTATTTTGATCCCTGGACAGTAGGAAGAGGGCAAAAAGCTTATTTAAGGATTAGAAGGTTTGTCTAATAAGCGAGGATTTGCACAACTCTGCATGCTTAGTGTTATAAGACATCAAGTGCAGGAAAAGTTGATTATGGTGAGTAAGTGCTTACTGGAGGCCTGCTGAGACCTGGGAGGGAGGTGCATGCGAATTGCAGCAGCACTGTGGAATGAGCAACTCTGATGGCTGTGTGTCTGTCGTAAATTTATGATGTGCATTAGAAAGGAGCTTCTCTTCAGTACAGCAAGGATGAACCTTATTAATACTGACTGAAGAGACTGCAGCAGGCACTGCTGACATTTAAAGGCAAAACAATCTTATTGTTGATTCCAGTGAGCTTTCAGCTTTTCTAATTGAGAAATTTGGCTAAAAGAATACCAATAACAAAACTATGATTGACTTTTTTCACTGTGAAGGGGTCACATTTTCATCTGAAATATGTTACAGGATATGACCTTTCTGAAGCACATTTCTTTGTTAAAAAAGTGCTGGTAACATAATGGGTCAGCTTCAAGATAACAAGATTGTTCCTTGACTGCTGTGATTTATATATTCTTTATCTATGAGACTAATGTCAGTGGTGCTGTTTGATATCAGCAGCCTGTAAGGGCAAAATCTGAGTAATGAGAAGTTCCTCTAGTAGAGAAGGTGGATCTGACACATTGGATGGAAAAGCTCACAAGAACGGAGAAATACTGCAGTTATCAATGCCAAACCTTCCCAATGATGATAAAATGATTAAAAGACCTGGCTGAGCATCTGTCTGGTTGATTGTGTAGGAAGCACATAGGTGCATATCATTTTTTTTGCCAGAGCACAGGCATTGTATAACAGCTTTTGGCAGCTGCTGTTCTAAATAGCCTAAAGCAGTCAGGTGAAGTGCGTAACTACTATCAGTGAATATTCATTGGAAACTTTGTGTTTTGACAGTAAAACTTTTACTTTAATAATAGCTGTGATGTCACATTACTGTGACAGTTCACTGTTGAATTTCTACTACTTATTATCTGTTTAACCTACCACACAAGAAAAGTAGAATTCAATAAAGATTTTTTTTTACTTTTTTGAGGCATGGAGATGATTTTAGTAGCTGACAATTTTTTTTTGTTGTTTGTTTGTTTCTAAAATGAATGTTGACTGTCTTCAGAAGCACAATATTCCTGGATTCTATTATGTTTGGGGAAAAAAACACAAAGCTGCTAGCCAAATGCTATGTTGGGCTTATCATAGAATGGTTTAGATTGGGAAGGACCTCAAAGATCATCTAGTTCCCATCCTCCGCCATAGGCAGGGACACCTCCCACTAGATCAGTTCACTCAAGGCCTCATCCAACCTGGCCTTGAACACCTCCAGGGAGGGAACAGCCACAACCTCCCTGGGCAACCCGTTCCAGTATCTCATCACCCTCACTGTGAAGAACTTCCTCTTAACATCCTATTTAAATATCCCCTCTTCCAGTTTAAACCCATTCGCCCTTGTCCTGTCATTACAAGACTTTGTGAATAGTCCCTCCCCAGCCTTCCTGTAGGCCCCCTTCAGATACTGGAAGGTTACTATAAGGTCTCACCGAAGCGCTCTCTTCTCCAGGCTGAAAAACCCCAACTCTTTCAGCCTGTCCTCATAGCAGAGGTGCTCCAGCCCTCTGATCATCTTTGTGGCCCTCCTCTGGACTCTCTCCAACAGTTCCATGTCCTTCTTGTGCTGGGGGCTCCAGAGCTGCACACATCATGAGAGAGCAAGCACAGCCTATAAAATGTGCATGTTGGTGACCAGTTTGGTCACCAAACTGGCAAAACATGGACTTGATGGGTGGACAACTCATTGGATAAGGAATTGGCTGGGTGGTTGCTTGCGGAGAGTGGTGATCAAGGGCACAATGTCCACCTGGAGACCAGTGACAAGTGGCGTCCCTCAGGGGTCAGTGCTGGGACCAGTGCTTTTAACATCTTTGTCAGTGACATGGACAGAGGAATCGAGTGCACCCTCAGCAAGTTTGCAGATGACACCAAGCTGTGTGGCACAGTTGACTTGCTGGAGGGCAGGGATCCATCCAGAGGGACCTGGACAGGCTGGAGAGGTGGGCCCAGGCTAACCTCATGAAATTTAACAAGGCCAAGTGTAAGGTCCTGCACCTGGGTCACTGCAATCCCAAGCACAAATACAGGCTGGGTGGTGAGTGGCTGGAGAGTAGCTTTGAGGAAAAGGACCTGGGGGGCTGGGTGGATGAGAAGCTCAACATGAGCCTGCAGTGTGCACACGCGGCTCAGACAGCAACTGTGTGCTGGGCTGCATTAAGAGAGGCATTACCAGCAGGGCAAGGGAGGTGATTCTCCCCTTTACTCTTCTCTCGTTAGACCCCACCTGGAGTACTGTGTACAGTTCTAGAGTCCCCAGCACAAGAAGGACATGGAACTGCTGGAGAGATTCCAGAGGAGGGCCACAAAGATGCTCAGAGGGCTGGAGCACCTCTGCTATGAGGACAGGCTGAGAGAGTTGGGGCTTTTCAGCCTGGAGAAGAGAAGGCTTCGAGGAGACCTTAGACTACCCTTCCAGTATCTGAAGGGGGCCTACAGAAAGGCTGGGGAGAGACTATTCACCAAGTCTTATAATGAGAGGACGAGGGGGAATGGGTTTAAACTGGGAGAGGAGAGATTTAAAGGGGATGTTAGGAGGAAGTTCTTCACAGTGAGGGTGGCGAGATTTTGATTTGTAGAATAGGTGATATTCCTTACAAATTTACTTACAGGAGGTTTTAAATTAGTTTCTGTCTATATGAGTTGATCAATAAGGCCTGTGTCCTTTGCCTGTCATCGTTTATAAACAAACTTATGGTATAAGTCTATGGGAAGAAGGAGTTTTGACACTGTAATTCCAGCATAATAAATGGTCAAGCTCTGCATTCTTTGGCTATCCTGTCCATGAGTTACTGATATTTTGTGTTTCTAAATCTTTACTCAAGAAAAATGAAAATTTTCTCGTCATGGAAAAAAATAACAAAAGCAAGATATTGTTACTGTTTTTGTCAGGACATTGAACTGTTTATTGTGGTTTTGTAATTCCAACGATTTGCAAACTGCACTGTGTGCGTTGTTTCAATGACTATCTGAAAGGATTTTGTTATGTCTGTTTTAGACGAACTCGCAAATTCATCAGAAACCAGGTTGTCCTTGGAGGACCTCTTCAGAAAAGAGTTGATAGCTCACAATCCAGAAGCCAAATGGATTAATGGTAAGTGTAAAAACTCTCATGTCATTTGAAACAAGGAAATAATTTTGAGTGCTGAGTGATACCGCCCTCCAGATGCTGAGAATGAATCAGTTAAAATTTCAGCTTCTGGAGGTTGGACAGTGTCCCACTTTTCCTTCTTGTTGTGAATCATGTCTGTTTCATTAATTTTTGAAGTGCCTTTCTAATTTTAAAGCTTCCTCTAGTAGAAACCCACTAAAATTTTCTTTTTATGCTACTGACTCAGTTGGAAGTGGTGATGAAGAATTGTTTTTAAGAACTGGATGTTGTTTATGGATTCACAAAAATATTAATTCAGGAAATTATTTTTTTCTATTAATACCCTGAACTTTGGGATTTGAGAACTGGTTCAAATTCCTCCATTTGGAATGGATTTTTAAATATTTCAATATACTTCTGCAGCTCTTAGTCATTTTCTATGTCTACAAATTGTGCTTAGTGTTCTACTTTAAATGATTTATAAATGCTATGCAGATTCACAAAGAATTACGTAGTTTTAATGCAAAAAAGAAAATAAATACAAATCCTTTTTGTCAGCATTTTGGACTCCTTTTCTCTTGATCTCATGAGTTGTTGTCACTGCCTGGTATTCCATGCGAGCTCTGGGTGGCAGGAGAAATCATGCTAAGATTCAGAAATTCCCTTGGAGTAAATAAACTGAGCTGAGAGAAAAGGGTGATGAATTTGCTTTGTTAGAGCCAGTGAAAACTCTCAGTAACAGACCAGGGCAGAAGTAAAATGGGAAGAAAAAGGAGAGGGAAAGTAGAGAGAGAGAGAAAAAAAGAGTTAAGAAGTAAAAGAAGTATAGCACCACCCTTGGTTCCCGCAAGGTCTCAGGGGCACAGTACAGGTTCTTGGTTGTGGGTGTGCATTCCAATAGAGTCTTCTGTAGAAGAAGCAACACCTAGAACTAGTCACAACTGCTGATTCTTCATGCTCAGAGGAAAGAGTTCTCACACTTTCCCTGCTCCAGTATGGAATTCATCCCACAGGAGACAGTTCTCTACAAACTTCTGCTGTCCTTCACACAGGCTACAGTTCTTCATGAACTATGAACTCCTCCAGTGTGGATCCTTTCCACAGGGTGTAGCAGCAACAGACTGCTCCAATATGGGTCTTCTGCTGGGTCACAAGTCCTACCAGCAAACCTGCTGTGGTGTGGCTTCTGTCTCCATGAATTTACAAGTCCTGCCAAGGACTTCCTCTAGCAGGGGCTGCCCCATGGGGTTGCACCCTCCTTTTGGCACCCAGCTGCTCGGTTGTGAGGTGCTTTGAAAATTCCCAGTTTGGTCAATGAAATCAGCATCTCAGATAATAAATGAAATGAGAAGCCTCATTTCTACTTCATGTTTCTATTTTTGGTTTTAAGATTTAAGATTATATTTTTCCTGGTGTGGTAGCATTGCCATAGTGGCATTATATGCATTGAGAATGAAATACATAACAATATTCAGCATTCATTTCTGTGGAGCTGGAGGGGAGCATTTAGCACTTTGGTTATTGGCAGGGTAAGTGCTTCTGGACTCTGCAGAGGAAGATTTTAGTAGAAAATAAGTAACTACTTCCTACTGGATTTTGCTCCTATTGGGATGGCATCATTTGTATCCTTCTGAAAGTTTTATCATCTTGACCTCTTGAGAAGGGATGGGAATAGAAATTGAAGAAGTGTTTCCTGCTGTAAGCAGTTTCTATAGGGTCTAGAGAATATTTTGTAGAAAAATATCTAATTTAAGGGTTTCAAGTAGTAGATGAAGCCTGGTGTTCTTAGGTAAGGTCTAGTATTTGACTGCTGCCATTTAATGAAACTCCATACCGATGTTTGAATAGCATTATAGTCCAAACACAGTGGTATTTCTTTCTTGTTTGCAAGTTCCTCCACTACAAAATTCATCCCTACGTAGTTGTTTCTAGTGTACTCTTTAATAAGAAAAGCTCCTGCATGCAGAAGTTTATACAGTCTGTTTGCCTTTCTGCTTGAAACTGACACCACAATTTTATGTACTTGCCACCAAAGTTAATAATTATGCAAATGTTTAAAGCCACAGAGGAAATGTTGTTCTTTATTGGAGATAATCAGCTGTTGCCAAAGAAAATAAAAAATTCTGAGCTAGCTTTAAAAGTGACAAAATATATTAATATTTAATTTAATTTGAATGTGTATCTATGCAGGTATCTTTCAGATTTTTTTTTTTTTTTTTTTCTTTTATTTCACAGTTTTTAAAAGACCTAGCTTGGAGATTTGCCCTTTTTTTATGATAGGCATTTTACAAAGAGAAGGAAAATATGGATGATGGGTGGCATTTTTCTTGAAAAGAATAATGTAGTAGTTGACTAAACTTTTTCAATTATAAATCTGATCTCTTCAACTGTATTTTTAAAAAGGCCCTGATGGAGATCATACACAAGCATCAGTTACCATTTCATGTTATCTAAAAGAGCATTTGATTTCAGAAACCCTTCCAGTTGCTTGGCATCATTTCAAAGTGTTAAATGAGAGTCCGTCTTCCCTTCTAGATCTTCTGAGTTTCAAATAGGAAGGGAGAATTTAAAATCGTGCAAGTGAATAATAAAGCAAATACTCCTTAGTGCTTTTTATTTTCTTTTCACCTTTTGCAGTTTTAATGTGGTTTTTAAAAAAGATGATAATGAACCACTGCATCTGAAGGCGGAAATATTTTCACTCTGCCTTGAGAACGGTATTAAAGAAATAGATGTCTGATTTTGTTTTTACTGAAGCTCTTGTATGTTTGGGGATTTTTTTGTTTGTAATATTTCCAGATTTCCTGCCTTAGTTCCAGCAGAGGCATGACTTTAACTTTTTGAGTATATAATAGCTGTGATGTGAGCATCTTTCTTTAGTTTCACATCAGTTCACGCAGCAGTTTTATCAACATGGAGGAAAGAGGAATTGATGACACTACCCTCTTTGAACATGATTGAATCTTGGGGACTGGTTCATGAAGGAAATTGTTTTTCCCAATCACAGCGTATTTTACAAACATTTATTGTGTATGGTAGTCTCTCTGTGCAGTTGAACAGCAGAATTCACTGCAATATTTGGTATTAAAGTTAGCATGGAAAGACTACTTAGCTGAAGAAGTGTTACTGCTTCTCCGAACATGTTTGGTTTCCTTGAAGACCAAATGACACAGTGGCTTCCCATAGATTTATTTTAGGTTGTCCCTAGTAGCTTTCTCATGCCGTATGCTGCCCTTATCACCTGGGAAGTGAAATGTGTTGAGTGGAGCCTTTGCTTGAGCTGGTGCTTCCCTGGAGTCTCTGTTGGCTCTTGTCTTTCCTGAAAAAGTGAGTCTGGAAAACTTGACATGAAGATGGTTGAAATTGCTTTAGAAACTGTGGATGATGAAACTGAAAGTGGTTTGAGAAGCACAGCTCACTGATACCATACCACCTCTGCTATGATGTAAAACATTCAAGACTTTTTAAAGAAGGCTTTTCTTGTGCATGTGAGACAAATAAGAACTTTATTTATCAAAGCTGAGCACACTGTGATTCTTGCCAGTGGGTATAGGTCAAGTGCAAGAATCAGTCGGTCACTGAGCAGTAAAATAAGATATATTCTACTCCAGAAAGTTGGTGCTGAATTGGAATCAATAATCAAACAAATACTCTATTATATGTGTGTATATATATATGTTGGTATTACTCTTGTAATTCATAAATGTAAAGGGTGAGTGCCAAGAGGAAGGAGCCAGGCTGTTCTCAGTGATGGCCAGTGACAGCACAAGGGGCAATGAGTGGAAGTTGAGGTATAGGCAATTCCATGTAAACATGAGGAAGAGTTTTTTTACTATGAGGGTGACAGAACACTGGAACAGGCTGCCCAGGGTGGGTTCTGGAGTCTCCCTCTCTGGAGATATTCATGACTCACCTGGATGTGTTCCAGTGTGATCTGCTGTAGGTGATCCTGCTCTGGCGGGAGGGGCTCAACTGGATGAGCTTTTGAGGTGCCTTCCAGCCCCTAACCTTCTGTGATTCTGTTGTTCTGTGAATTTATGATGGATATTAAGAGATAATTTTATGTTTTATTTTCTGTCCTTTGAACGAGATGAAAATCTGAGGTCGCCAGGTTGGAATGCAGCCATTGTGCAGAAGTGCAGTTTTAGTGTAGCAGGAGCTGTGTTTGACATTTAGGTATTTAGGCTGTGATATTATGCATTAATGTTCTGTCAGGGGCTTGGGCAGAAGGGAAGAGGGGTATGTACAGTGAAGCTTTTGCCCGCTCTGCATATAGCTTTTGTTATTTATCTGAATCTATCTGTCCAGAGCCTGAAGCTGAAAGCCAGGCCCCGGGAGTTGTTTTGTTGCCTGTGGTTCAGCGTGAAGAGTTTATTTCTAAAAGGCAGCAGAGGGTGATTGGACTTTGATTCCTCATGTATGGAAAACCAGCACACAGAAGAGCAAAAAAAATCTAGATAACAGTCCAGTTTTTGAGGGCTTTTAGCTGAAATTCTTGTGTAAAAGTATAGCAGTGGTATGAATTACGTACCTGCTTTTTGCCAAGTCTGATGGCTAAACTTTGGAAAATCTGCAGATTGACTGTCTCCAGGCTGGCTACATTTCCCGCAGAAACTGCTAAAAAGCAGAAAGACAATTTTGATTAATACCATTCTACTGATTTGATAAAATAACTTGTTAATAGAATTTAAGCAATGCTGTTGTGAAATGGATTGAATAATGCAATTCTCTGATTAGGGAGCTGAATTAAAGAGTTTGGGGCTGTATATTGCACTGATGCTGAGGATTTGCTATTTCCCTAGCTGTAGATGGGTAATTGGTCATTCAGGCTAAACTTGTCAAGGTACCTCTGGTATCAGGCACAATGTGCTTTGTGTGCTTTGATGCAAGATTTCTGGCTTTGCAAACAATGGATTAGAAAGAAATTTGGATTAGGAAGAAGTCTCATATTCTTGTTGTTTTAGGATTTTTTTAATGGGATGATTGTTCTTGGGATTGTGTTTGTTTATTTTTTTTTGTTACTTGTTAAGTGTAGTAGTTCTTTGGTTTGGTTTTCTATGCATTTCTTCTGTTAGAGAATGAATTTATTCTTAAGTATGAAGCATGCATGTGAAGGAGGAGATAAATAATGTGAGGTGTTTGAAGCTACAAAAGTGTTAATGTGAACAGCAAAGAGAAACTGAAATAAATTATACAGCATTGTGAGTAGGATGGCAAGTGATAAAGCATGAAATCATTTGGATTGTAGCTGTGTGTGAATTAACACACTCCCCTGTACAGGCGGGGAAAATCCTGTACTTTCTTCTGCATGGAAATGGAGATTTCATCTCATATCTGTAGGGATTCATCAGGGGGAAAAAAAGGCCTTCTCATCAATAGTATTATGTTTTCATCATAATAATTTTATTCTATGAAGCAGAGATGCTTTTGTGCTTCATATTCACAGACTTGTCCTTGCGAGTGGATCTTGCCTGTTTAGATGTTGGGGCTCTGTAGCTGTGGGACTGTCATCAGGGTGACAGCAGAGCTCTCCCCAGTGAGGAGAAGGCCGGAGGATTATTGTTCCTTACATCTTCTGATTCCCAACCCTAAGGAGGAGCAGTTGTATAGGCTGTTTCTTGGGAAGGTGTCTTGTGCTCCTCATTACATTTCTTTTTTCACCCAATTGTAACAGAAGTAAGCTTTTCCCTCAGTTATTTTTTCATCTGGACTGCATGCAGTCGGTGTTGTTTAGTGACTTTTAACTGGTCTTCCCTGACTGACCACACTATAAGGATGCACTAGATTTCTTCCCACTCTTGTATTATTGATGTCTAATACCACATGACTTGCTTACTTAGAAGTAGATCTTGGGTAATTTCTGCTCAGATCAACTATGTTAAGCCCCATTGCTATATCGATACTGGTGCCACTGTTAATGACTGTTAACAAGCATTAAGTAGTGCTATGTATTCAGAGCCATTAACTTGTGTCACCATTGCATTTTTTAAGTGACTTCTTAGTGCACTTCTTCAGAAATCTCCCTTCCTTATATTCTTTGTACATTAATATGGTATTGTATTAGTCATGACCTCTACACTGACTTGTAGCTCTCTGTACCATTATTGATTGCAAAAGTATTTTCATGGGCATTTTTTTCCTGACCCTTTGATTTTTATTTTTTGTCCTGTTTGTTTTTTTTATTGTCATTGTTGTTGCCTTTTTTTTCTCCCTTCACAGACTATCTGAAGTTTATTTTCCTTAAGAGTCTTTGCTTCTCCTGAGAACTTAATACTAGTTGTATTCATTAAGATATAGATTGATTCCATGCTTATTGAAATCTATGGTTATGGGATATGTTACGAAAAACAAAATCACGTTTCCCAGGAACTTTTGTGACCTTTAGCAAAACATACAGCTAATCATTGTAATCCTTCTTAAATTTATGTCCCTATTGATCTTTTACTTATTCCAAAACCCTAAGCATTAAGACTTTAACAAAGAGATCAAAGTCCTTACCTAAAAAAAGTTTACATGGCAGAGCGTGTCTGTTATACAAGGCATTGCATTTTGAAAGAGGTTAGCGGAATGGTTTACATCTTCCAAGCAGTATTTATAGATAGCAACCTAATGCTGAAGGGTTAAGCACAGTAATTGTGTATGTGAACTGCTAAGAAAGTGGCCCAAATGCTTCATAAATCTTAGTTCTCAGTTTGTTGAAGCAAAAGTCTCCTGAGTGTAATGCGTATATTAAGGTTACTCTTCCAGTTACCATGGCAATGTCCATGAAAGAGAGAGACCTTTTCTCAGTAATATATTTTTGACTAAGAGAGCAGTCTCCTTAATGTGATGAACAAGTATAAACTGGATATGCTGTGCCATTACTCTTACAATGCTACACTCTAGGATAAATATTTTTACTCCGTGAGCAAACAGGAACAGTGGATTGAGAGCTTTGGGATGATAACAAATGGTGAGTGCTATACAGCAGATTCGTGAGTTCCCTCCAGAATGCCATATTTTTTTCCTGTTACACGTAAAGACTTCAAAGATGTATGTGTTCATACATCATCAGATTTATGCATGTGTGAAGAGTATTCATTTCATTCTGCGCTTCTTTGTTCTGCCTTCTCCTCTTACTACAAATGCTCCTGAGCAGAATGATACCTGTTGCCCAGCTAGAGCTGTAGTCCTTTCCTCATGGGCTGGATTTGTAGTGATTTGTTTCCCTTTCATTTGGAAGCTGTTGTTTATACAAGTCATCTGGTTTTATAGTCCTTCTTACAGGCTCATTTAAGTCAGCTCTAATTTGCTCATCAGCAAGTTGATTCTCTTCAAAGGAGTGCTGCAGGAGGGGGATACACTTTGGCTGTGCACTGTTGGCTGATTCTGCCTTGTTTCCTTTTGCCTAAAACAAATTCTTTCAATTATCTTCACTTTTCTGACTTATTTACCTAAATAGTCCTTTAACAAATGTTCAGTTGTATTTTGTGGCAGATTAGTAAGCTATTTAAAGTAGTTATCAGGGTGTTGGAGCACCACTGCTACAAAAACAGGCTTAGGGAGCCTGGAGAAGAGGAGGCTCCAGGGAGACCTAATAGCAACCTTCCAGTACCTGAAGGGGACTACAAGAAGGATGGAGACACACTATTTACAAACGCTTGTGGTGATAGGACGAGTGGCACTGGCTTCAAACCAGAGAAGGGCAGATTTGGATGTTAGGAACAGGTTCTTTACCATGCAGGAGCAAGCTGCCCAGGGAGGTGGTTGGGGCCACTTCCCTAGAGGTATTCAAAGTGAGGCTCAACAGGTCTCTGGGCAACCTGATCTAGTAGTTGAAGATGTTCCTGCTTGATGCAGAGGGGGTTGCAAAAGATGACCTTTGGAAGCCTCTTCCAACCCAGACCATTCTATGATTCTATGATCTTTAAACCCCAAAATTTTATGTTTGTAATCCTTATGCTTTGTTGCCCTTTTTTTTTTCTTAAGAGTTAGTAAAAGCAGTGCTTTGTGTACCATCCTATATTGCTCAGAAGTTTACATAATGGATCAGTAAAACTAGTTTTTAAACATGTATGTATCTATGGACATGGACATAGGTTTATTTCACCTTTAGTATTTTTTCCCCCTTTCTTTCTCAAATCAGTTGATTTAACTGCACATCTACTGAATTCCCTTTTCCTGTTCAAATAGCAAATTTCAGAGACACTGTCTCATATTTGCTATTCAACCATCCATTTCCCTGGTCTGTTTTGTTTTCTGTGTCGTTAATACTTTTTTCTTAAATGGATGAACTGTTCCTCTGGCATGTCAAGGCAGTTCAGACACACAGAAATGGATACCAAGCCAAGGTCATTCTTCGTGTGAAAATGCGTCCTTGAAAGATTTTGCTTCTCTTTCATTATGTTGAAAAAGAACTTTTGGTTTCAGTATGCTTTGGAAAGTGGATCTATCCATCTATCTACGTATCTATGTACCTATGTATCTATCTGTCTATCTATCTATCTATCTGCCATTTAGACATACTTAGGTCATATATTTGGGATTCTTTCAAGGGTGCATTCAGTGCATCAGTTCTGATAAACTCTCCTATGAGATGTTTGCATGAGCAGCAAGAGATGTCACTGTAATGGTTGATAGCAGTGCAAGATAGGACTTTTTGAAATTAACATTGTTTATTATTTTTATATTCAGGAGTCTCGCTACCAGCCACAATTTTAATAATAGGTTCTTTGCAATGGTAATGAAAACATTACGCAGAGGAAGAGGCAGAATCTAGAACACTTAAGAAATAACTAGCAATAATATAACAAACATTAAACTTGTAGAACTAGAAAGAGGTTCTTGCAGTCAGTCAGACCTCTTGCCCTCTAGAGGGACTTGAGAAACTCCTTTCTGCTTAAGGCAGAAGGCTTGGATTCAGTTAGAATTTTACAGAGTTTTGCAAAGAGGCTTTTGAGTATTTACTCACAAAAGTTATCTCTGGAACTACAGTTTCCAGACAGTACCCAAACACTTGCAGAAAGTTCTGTTGGTGTCTTGAAGGTTGTTAAGTCTTGTAGATCTTACCAGGCTCTAACAAGGTGCTGGGAGAGAGGCAGATGACTTTTTTACCTGATCCTGGTTCCTCTTGGACAATGTGTGTCCCTTCCAGGGCTCCCAGTCTTGCCAGAAGACTTGTAGGCAGAATGTCTTGTGAATGTGTAGATAGGCTCAACATCACACTGGTTAAGCAAGCCTATTGCAAATCAGCTGGTAAACTGAGACAAGGTAGTTTCCAGGTAGACAAACCCAAAGCATTAGAGCTTGTTATGTGGCAGACCTAGCTTATAGCTTAGCAGAGCATGGCAGGATGCAACAGCAATGAGGCAGAAGCACATTAAGGCAGAGCACACTGTCTTTACCTGTTCATCTTTTTATCAGTGTAGCCTGAGACTAATGGGTCTTTGGCCACAGATCAGCCAATCAGAATAGCAATTTGCCAAACTTAACCATATTAGGTAAAGTCAGGGCTTGCTTTTACCCTTTTAGGGCAGAACACAAACAAGTTTATAAACACGTGGGGTATCCTGTTTACAAGTCTGGAAGGGACATGGAGGCACCAGGGCCTTTTGTCTTCTTTCCCAGCGGTTGCTTCCTCCAACAACAGGAGACAGGGAGAGCAGAAAACATGTCTGGCAAGCCTGGTTAAGGCCTATTTTGGCCTTGCACAACAGGCAGTTGTTTGGAACTATTCTTTTAGGTATGTTGATATTAGAAGGGAAGGCACTGAAGGGAGAAATCTACAGAGTAAAAGCATAAAAGGCGTAATGACAAAAAATAATGAGAAAAAAAGTAAAACAAGGGGTCCCAGAGAAAGCAGAGGCAAGAGCAAAAGAGAAAAATTAAGGGACAGTCCAATGGAGAGAGCAAAAGCCAGTGCTAGAACTTCATCAGTGCCATAGGATGCATGCGTTTCCCATAACAGACATCGTGTTATTCTGTAGCTCTGGGTAGCTTGTGGGAGGATGTGTATAGGCAGTAAAAGAATCTATTTCATCATACTGTTCATGATCTTTAAGAGATAAGAGTCGGCCCTGTTGATAAGACATGAAGCTGGTATTAAAAGCACTCATGTGATGTGTCATTCATGTGGCCAGCTCTAAAACTGGACCACAACTCTATTACTGCTCCATTGCTGCTGGCACAAATACGTGAGAAGCATCATGACTGCCCTTTTCTCTGGCCAAAAGCTGTGCTTTAGAATTGTGTCTGTATTTGGGCATGTGTCAGGAAAAATGCTTTGAAATTGAAGTTATTGCATTTTTGAGACTCTGATTTAATTACATTTTTAATTTACAATTTACTGTTGCTGTGGTTTGGCAGCTTCCTGCCCCCCCACATTTTGAAATAACCCAGGCTAGAACTCAGTTGGCTAGAATTTAAGGAAATTAAGCTTTATATTTACAGCCTTGCACAATATACAAGCAGATATTTACAATATATAACAGATATTTACAGATATGTATACTGAAAAGGTAATACAGAAACACCACACCTCTCCCAGAGATCAAAGTCCCCAAGAGGGGGTTTTCAACCACCCTAACACCTTTCCCCCACTTCCCAGTCTTATCCCACTATCTGTCTGATGTGACAGAGTAGATTAGCAGCAGGGATTAGCAGCAGGAAAGTAATTAGAAGTTATTGAGATCCAGCTAAGAAGTCAGAGAGATGCGGCAGCCAGAGTAGCTCAAGCAATTTTGCCTTATCTCTGTTTGAGATACAACTCTTAAACATATTTTTTTCTTTTTTTCAGTAAACCTATGAGTGAAATAGCATCATCAATATTTCCCATTCTCAGCCTGTAGTCTAATTTCTTATTAAAATCCTCAAATTAGTTCAAACCATAACAAAAGCATGTGCGGCCTCCCCAGTACTGTCCGTATCAGGATGTAGAGTTGAGATAAACAAAGGCAACCTGGCATTTGCCAGCTATTAATTATCGTAGCAACTGTGTTACCATTTTGCCAAATTCATAAATACAGATTTTGATCCATCAATAGGGCCACACAAACCCATATCTTATCTAGTGAGAGCACAGTGTTGAAATAAAATTACTAAACAACAGAACAGTGGGATAAACAATTGGGGTTTTTTGATATAATTTAGATTTTGGACTTCCATGCTCTCGACAGTTCAACTTTAACTCAGATTTTGCTGGAGTTTTCTGTGATCTTTATTTGTAGTTAAGAACTTACTTGATGAATGAAGTCTGTCTTAGAGGACCAGTGCTTCAAAGGGAAATGCAGAGTGTGCAGTCTCTACTTTCAGACTTCTATAGGCATATGGCTGTCAAAATTTCTTCTGACAAAGCGACTTGGAAGCCTAAAGTTTCAGCAGATCTGAGAACTGCAATTTGAGGATAAGAGTAGAAAGAACTTTAAACTTTTAAAATATGCCTATGATAACTCAGAAGCTTAGAGCAAAATAAATATTAAGCAGGTTAGTTAATCTATGTTATTGTAGGACAGGTACTGTATGAGAATTAATTGTAAAAGTTTCAAGAGTAATAGTTATTGGCCCTGTCCTAGAGCACCCATCTCTAGGATAAGAGGATCTATTTTTTTATTCTTAGGCCTGGATTTACATCCTAGGGCTTGTCTGCCAAAATAGGTCTGTTAATTTAATGTTTCAGATATTTATGTATTTATAACTGAGGCAGCTCATCTGTAAAGGTCACTAGGCAGCTGTTGGGTGATGATAACTTTTCAGGTACTACTGTCATGAGTTAGATTCATAGTGACAGTTACAGTTGGCTGAAAATACTTTGTCAGAAGTTTCCTGACAATTTATTTCCTGTTTAAAGTCTTCACTTGTAAATTTTGTATGAAGGACTGTTTCTGGAGAAGCTTTGTTTAAAAGGTGTAAAGAGTTCACTAAAGCTTTCTCAGGTTTTAGGGAATGTGATCTTTTTTCTTGAAATCTTTTCAGTATAATAATTTTATTCTGACATTTTTCTGTCATTCTAATGTGTTTATTTACTCGTGCACACTTCTATTCATGCAAAAGTACTGTACTGATATAATCAGAGGGAACAATTCAACAATTTAAAGGAAAAATTTCAAATGAGTCTATTTGAAATTCTGGAGAATCTTTTCATACAATTGCAAAATATTTATCTGGTTCGATGAGACCTCCAAGATCATCCAAAAACCCCACCCCCTCCGAAACCAAGACAAAACCAACCAACCAGCTCAAACCAAACCAAACCAAAACCCAAAAAATCCCAAACCCAGTAAGAATTTCAGTTTATTCTAATTTGGAATTAAATGCTTACACTCTCCAATATTTTGCTTTCTAGTCACTTCTCTAGACAATTTAGAGGAGGCTCCAAGCTGTATTATCAGTTCATCTCCAAACCACATTATGAATTACCCAAATGATGATGTCATGTTCCATTCATGGAGGGCAATTGCAGAGTTATTATTTATTAATAACTTGCAGCATATCCATTGATTTCTGATGGATTATAGATGTATAATGGTAAAGAAATAGGCTCCTCTTATGAGATACTCCAAAGGTGTATGCTAATTCTTTGCTTTCTGGGTGACTGCACATGTAATGAAATTTATGAACGTTATGAATTTTGGTCTTTTTTCCATGCTCATGCCCAACATTGGGTCCTTTTAGAAGCAAGGACTCACTGTGCTGGCAAGCATATCTGTTCTTTTTTTAGCAGTTTGAAGTGATCATAGAAAATGTTACATAAATGTTCCTCTCTGTCTTAGTTTTCATTTCCCTTTCCCAGCTATCTCTTGAGCTCTCATTGTGGTAAATTGTTAGTTGAAAACAGTTTGGCCTCAGAACTATTTCTGAAGAGCTTGATTAGCCCATGCATGCTACTGTAATGGAAATAGTAACAATAGTTCCATTGTATCTTTCCAGTAGAACTTATAAAGTTATGTTTTTTAACTACTGAGCTAATATATGAGGCTGAAGAGTATTGAAAAAGAGCTCGGAACTCAGATGCACAGATTTTTTCATCAGGTAGTGTCATTGAGGCCTCACTTCCCCTGCATTTGGTATATAGTATATGGAAGTAGAGGCAGATAATACACCCTTCAGGATTAAATGCTTTCTGTCTCATTACTATCCTCAAGGTGATATTTTCCTACTTTTAACCAAACATTGCTTTTATTCTAGCATGTGGCTATCCTGGGTAATGCAATATTCAGCCATTGTTTGACTCACCACTAAATTAAGATATACCCTGAATTCAAAGTGTCTTTTACTCTAAACCTTGTTATGAAAATTAACAATTATCAGTGTTCAATAAATCACATTATGTTGTGTGGCTGCTGGGTGTTTTTTTTAGCTTCAGTAAGGGTGGACCAAGGGCAAATCATGCCTAACAAATTTGGTGGCTTTCTATGATGAAGTCACAGCAGCAGTGGACAAGGGAAGGGCAACTGATGTCATCTACCTAGACCTGAGTAAGGCTTTTGACTGTCCCTTGGTGACACCCTGGTCACCAAACTGGGAAAACAGGAACTTGATGGGTGGACAACTCGCTGGGTAAGGAATTGGCTGGATGGTCACACACAGAGAGTAGTGATCAAGGGCACAATGTCCACCTGGAGACCAGTGACAAGTGGCGTCCCTCAGGGGTCAGTGCTGGGACCAGTGACATGGACAGAGGAATAGAGTGCACCCTCAGCAAGTTTGCAGATGACACCAAGCTGTGTGGCACAGTCAACTTGCTGGAGGGCAGGGATCCATCCAGAGGGACCTGGACAGGCTGGAGAGGTGGGCCCAGGCTAACCTCATGAAATTCAACAAGGCCAAGTGTAAGGTCCTGCACCTGGTTGGTTGTGATCCCAATCACAAATACAGGCTGGGTGGCGAGTGGATGGAGAGCAGCTCTGAGGGGATCTGGGTGGATGAGAAGCTCAACATGAGCCGACAGTGCACATGTGGCCCAGAGAGAACTGTGTCCTGGGCTGCATTAGGAGAGGTGCGGCCAGCAGGGCAAGGGAGGTGATTCTCCCCCTTTACTCTGCTCTCATTAGACCCCACCTGGAGTACTGTGTGCAGTTCTAGAGTCCCCAGCACAGGAAGGACATGGAACTGCTGGAGAGAGTCCAGAGGAGGGCCACGAAGATGATCAGAGGGCTGGAGCACTTCTGCTGTAAGGACAGGCTGAGGGAGTTGGGACTTTTCAGCCTGGAGAAGAGAAGGCTTTGAGGAGACCTTAGAGTAACTTTCCAGTGTCTGAAGGGGGCCTACAGGAAGGCTGGGGAGGGACTATTCACGAAGTCTTGTAATGACAGGACAAGGGGGAATGGGTTTAAACTGGCAGAGGGGAGATTAAAGGGGATGTTAGGAGGAAGTTCTTCACAGTGAGGGGGACGAGACACTGGAGCAGGTTGCCCAGGGAGGTTGTGTCTGCTCCCTCCCTGGATGTGTTCAAGGCCAGGCTGGATGAGGTCTTGAGCGTCCTGATCTAGTGGGAGGTGTCCCTGCCTATGGCAGGGGTTGGAGCTGGATGATCTTTGAGGTCTCTTTCAACCTAAACCATTCTATGATTCTGTGACTTCTATGGAAGAAAACTACATTTGAGATAGACTTTGCTTTCATCTGAGAGGAAGACTTCTGAGAGATGAGAGTATTATGAATTAGCTTAACTCCTGGCTGGTTTGTGGGATTTTCTGAACATCGAGTTGAAGACATTCCCTTTGTTGAAAACCATAAAATTTCCAAATGTCAAACACTGGCAATGTGTTGGATGAAAGTTATTTTAATACTTAGTAAGGCTGTCGACTGTCTGGCTATTTTGCTGTCTGCTCCCCTATTTTGTTTAGTAAACACAGAATGCTTCACATCGAAAAATTTCAGTCAGTCCTGTTCAGTACGTTGAACTGGATACACTGATCTGTCTGTGGCTGCACAGTGAAGACCTGCTCTTTCAGTACCTAATACTGAATGTCAGTACATTATCATAATGTGACATATTTGTAAATTAAAATAGAGATTAAAAAAAAAAAGAAGAAGGATATTTCAGTTTAAATGAAGTCAGAATATATGGATATTAATTTTTAATTAGAATTTTGAAAAGGCTTAGAAGTTTTTTGTATTTCTAGTACGTGTAATGTCTCTACTGAATAATAATAATAATAAAAAATGAGTTTTTGCATCATAACATAAAACTTGATTATTTTTTGAGTGATGAGCACCCATGACTCACTATGATGCTCTTCTGTATACTAATTTAAATAGGAGACTTTGCAAAAATAAAATCTGTTCTTTATTAGGTGTAAAAGAATTTATGGAATTCCTAGTTTGGTTACTTGCCTAACTATTTGTTAGTTGATATTTAGACAATTGTGAAGAGTTTAGGGATTAGGAAAATCATTTGGTCTTCTACTAAATAGGGAACCTGATACTGGGAAGCTATTAACAGCCATTGATTTTGATAGTGGTCCGAAGTGCACAGTGCTGAGCATAGGGAAATTCTGGTTTGATATGACAGCACAGGTGGGTTCTTGCATGCCTTTTCAAGAAGGTTTTTTTGTTATGGTTTGTTGTATTCTTTTTTTTTTTTTTATGTCTGTTGAAGCTTGTGCTGGAGTAAGATCTGGGATTTATTGCTTTGATTAGTCTTAATGAACGGTGTAACAAAAGAGAGATTGGCATCAATAAGACTTCTGTTAGAGTGGGTCTAGAACAAGGCCACAAATATGGTCTGAGGGATTGAGCATCTCTCCTGTGATGAAAGGCTGAGAGTTGGAGTCACTCAGTTTGTAAAAGAGAATCATAGAGTCATAGAATAGTCTGCGCCAGAAGGGAGCTGTAGTGGTTGTCTAGTCCAGCCCCCTGCAGTCAGCAGGGACATCCCCACTAGACCAGGTCTCCCAGGGCCCCATCAAGCCTCATCTTGAATGTCTCCAGGGAAGGGGCCTCAACCACTGCCCTGGGCAACCTGTTCCAGTGCTCTACCACTCTCATAGTAAAGAAAAATCCAATCTAAATCTGCTCTTCTCAAGCTTGAACCCATTGTCACTCATCCTGTCACTGCAGGCCTTTGTAAAAAGTTTCTCTCCATCCTTTCTGTAGGCCCCCTTCAGGTACTGGAAGGCTGCTATTAGGTCCCCCCAGAACCTCTTCCTCTCCAGACTGAACAACCCCAGCTCCCTCAGCCTGTCCTCATAGCAGAAGTGCCCTCCTCTGTACCCGCTCCATCAGGTTCATGCCCTTCCTGTGATGAGGGCTCCAGAGCTGGACACAATACTCCAGGTGAGGTCTCACCATAGCAGAATAAAGTGGCAGAATCTTCTTTGGATCTGCTGGCCACACTTCTTTTGATACAGCCCAGGATATGATTTGACTTCTGGGCTTCAAGTGTGCACTGTCTGCTCATGTCCAGCTTCTCGTCCACCAGCACCCCTAAGTCCCTTTCCATGGGGATGCTCTCTATCCCTCATCCCCCAGCCCAGTGAGGCTCTGGGGAGACCTTATTGTGTTTTTTTGATACTTGATGTGGGACTATTTTAAAGATGAGGACAATCTTTTTATCAGAGCCTGTTGCAGTAGGACAAGGAATATTGTTTTTAAACTAAGAGTAGGTAGATTTAAACTAGAGATATGGAACCCTCGCTGAAAAGTCTGCCCCAAAGAGAACACCTGGATAGGCCAAACCAGTTTGCTGGTAGACAGATTTGTAACCATTCCTTGGGAGAGTATTGAATAACAGCCCATAGACAGGAATCACCTGATTACATCTTTACCAGAATAGCAGTGAAAAGCTCTTTCAATAATGGGATTTAAAAAAGCATTTTACTGTGACAACCTTTAATTATAAGGGTAATTATTTTTATTGCATTTTGGGATGTATTTTTTTTAAAAACATAATAGCAAACTGATTTCTGCATTCAGTCCTTCCAATGAAGGAAAAATCTTTTCTAAGTGCATAATTTGAATTTAAATGAATGCAAACCTTTGTGCTCGGCTTGCGTAGCATGCGAGTGATAACTTGAGAAAAATACAGCTTTGTGACACACTGATTGCTTTTGTAAAGATAGAAGTATATTCTCCCTTTGATGAGTGTGTCTAACTTCCATTAGTGCTAATGGGAGTTATGCATTTATGCTTTGAAGAGTCTACACTCCAATTAATTATAACACTTTAAAGAAAATGTGAGATGTTATTGAAAGTGGAGATTCTTTGGTGTTGAAATATTGTGGGGTTTTTTTTTCCCTAAATTTCTACCCTGTTCTCTCTTCTGTAAGTGTTTTGACACTGACTGACACATTTTAATGAAATCTTGTAAACACTAGTATCGTGTTTAGTTGACATTACATTGTGACATATCAGTGGTTGAAGGCATCTCACATCTAGTTTTTAGTTACCTAGTCTGCTTCTTGCCGGTCTCTTTTTTTCCCCTACTTATCTTTAGCTGACAGCTGAATAACCGTTCCATTAAGTTATCAATTCCAAGGTTAACCCCAGATCAAGTTTTATCTGACTGGATTTGAGGTAGACGAGCGAGTTATGTTCCTTGTGTCTTTCTTTAATTTTGCTGTTGTGAGCAGATACCAATGGGCATCAGAAAGCAATAAATTGTCCCTGGATCCTGTGCTTCAAATGTGATTGCAAACATTAAAAGCACTTGAGAATGGCTTGAGGAAAACAAGAATGAGTTGTTGCTAGTAGTCACTTCTATTGAAGGTGATACAGGTGCAATAGGTCCATTTAGTCTTTAAATTAATAGGTAAGTGTAGAACTTCAGTGGAAAGTAAATGAATCAGTGTGACCAAAGAAACATAATTATTTGTTTTTTTCCAAAGGTAGTTTATTAGTATTAGTCTCTGTTGCTTCTCCCTGATGTATGAGTTTTAGAGCTGCCCAGGCATCTGGCAAATTCACTCTATGATTGAAATCTCCCTGTGAACCACAGAGGTTGTGAGGGAGCAGAGGAGTAAAAATTGCATTCAGATTCTAATTCACAGATCTCAGACCTGTTGATTGATAAGGATGTAACAATACTTTTTTGATTTATTATTGTTCACCCACAATACAAAATTTGAATCTCAACTTTGCCACAAGCTGAAGTTGAGTCCTCAGAAGATTTCTTTTGCTCGTGGCCTGAGGGATTGTGTTGGTGACAAATACATCATCTGGAGTATCTGCCAAAAAAAGGGAGCAGGTTTAAGGAATGTGCAGAGCAGAAAGACTAATTGTTGAGTCCAGTGTGTAGAAATAGATAATGTACAGAGAGATGCAAAAGAGAAAATAAACTTTCTGCTAAGATGAAAAGACTTTTCTGGATTAGCCATAGTAACTTCAAATCAAATCACACCAAGCCCACACCTCTAAAATATGCAGGAGAGTAAAAGGGCGAAAATAAAAACACACAACTGTTTTACCTTAGGCTGTCATTTGATGGAGAATACACATTGTCATTTACCTTCTAGTTGTCATAGTTCTTTGGATGCAGGATCTGTTGAGCAGAAGAATGGAATTTATGGATCCAGATTACCCAGAGGTTGTCAGAACTCCGTTGAATTGACAGCTGGAAGACAAAGCAGTCACTGCCTCCAGTGATATGAAAGGAGCAGACGGAAAAGCTGTTTTGCTCTTCAGAAGGCTCTAATAACAGCCTTGGTGTAACAGTGCACAGCTAAGGTTAGATGGGACAAGGTACTTCATGCTCCCCTGTATGTGGACCAAGAAAATTACCAGAGGCATAGGAGTGAATGACTCAGTGCAGTTTCTTACTTATTCTTCATGAGCTTTTTGAAGATGTAAGCTACAGGCAGGCAAATGAAAGGTCACTAAAGACAGACTTGGGAATTAGGATTGCATAACTGCCAGATTGCAAAGTAATTTTTTGGTGCAGGGGAAAAAAAGAGTCACTAGATTACTCTCCAGGACTGACCAAATCTCTGGCCAACATGGTTAGCACAACTGAGGTTTGATTCACTGTGACACATACCTGCAATCATGATAATTTTGTTTGTCCTACTGTGACTTACTTATTCTTACTTTCTATGTTACATATATATATGTGTACACATATATATATGTATAAATACGTGTATATATATATATATATATATATATATTCTTACTGTAATTCTACAATAGCAGTTTTCTAGAGAGAGTTTAGGCTGAAATTAATCGTGAGCAAATTAATTCCACTTATTTCTTCAAACATTGAGAACTACATTTTGAAATTAGATATTTTTCTTTTTGCTGACACATTGAACTCTACACATGGATATTATTTCTTTCTGCCTCCAGTTTCTTGATACCCAGTACACGTATTCCCTACATGTGGAGAGATGTCTTTATATTTGTGTATTGGGTTTCACAAGAGAAATAATTTCTTTCACAGGCTCAAGCCAGGCTGATGATGAAAATTCTGACATCCTTCACCACAGAATGAGTGTGCTGATGTGATAGTTTAGTTTGAAAACATGTAATTATGATAATGGCAAAAGAGGAAGTCTCTGTGGGGACTTAGATTTCTTTCTCTATTACCAACAAAAGACACTCTCAACATGCAAGTTCTGTTGTTTTATCTAATATAATGGGCAATTAATCAAGGCGCAGTGAGAAAACTGTGCTGATAATGGTGAAAGCTGGCACGTATCTTTCTAATTTGTATTGAAACAAATTGAGAGATGTAATCGCAACAGAGGAGGATGTTAAATAAAATTAGAGCTGTGATATGAAATGACAAAGGGGAGAAACTGAGCGTTAAGTATGATGTTTTCTCTTACTCCGAAGCAGCTATGAAATGGGAAAAGACCATCTCAGTGACATGAGTTCTGCTGAAACAGATGAGCTGTCAACCCTAACTACAAATTTCTGGCTTAGTATTTGGTTATGATACATTAATTGCAGTAACAGGATACAGTTTGGTCTGTGAGTTTCTTGCCTTTGTGGTTCTTCAGTACAGCTGGGGAATGGATTAAAATGTTTTTATTTAAAATGGTACAAGGTGGCAAGGCTTATTTTCTAACCTGTATTGAGACTGATTTATTAATATACATATAATATGTGAATTACTTTCATATATTCCTGGTTTTGCCTGCATATCTTATGTTTGGTAACAAACTGTTTTTTACTTTTGAATCAGAAACTCGGAATGCTACCTATGGTTATGGCTATATTAGAACTCTAACAGAAAAAACTTCTTTTTCTCCTGCAAAATTGAATGTCATACCTATCTTTGGAGACAGGCCAACCTTTTTTTCCTGTGAATGTAGACTAAACATTTCTCTTAAATGAAGAATGGAGCTTGATGTAAATCCCCATTTGGTTCTTCATTGAGTACCATATGCTAATATAATCCCTAGTCTTTAACAGAGTATTTGAGTGCTACAGTACATATTTCAGTAAATACCCCATTCTGCAGTAAAACAAAGTTTCTACGAATTAGTAAGTTATTACCATGTAAGTAGGCTGTAGTTCTTTCTTTTACATCAGTGCTTCTTCCTTTGAGTGGGACTCTCTTACTTCTGGAACCATGGAAATAATGACATCAAAGAAGATCTGCATCATCTTCACAGCATATTTTCCACCATAGATAAACAAGTCCTTTATCAGTGAGAAGCACAGTCACTGTGCCTGCTCTAATGTGAGGAAATTAAGACACAGAACAGAATAAATGAAAGTGGTAGTTGAAGAGAAAGAAATTATAAACTCTGTTTCCAGAGGTCTGGAGGAGGAATAATAAACTGCACCAGTACAGGCTGGGAGGTGATCTATTGGACCTGCAGAGAAGGTCCTGGGAATCCTAGGGGTAACAAGTTACCCATTGGACAGCAATGTGCCCTTGTGGCCCAGAAGGCCAATGGGATCCGTGGGTGTGTTAGAAAGTGTGTCCAGCAGATCAAGGGAGGTTCTCTTCCCTCTCTACTCTGCCCTGGTGAGACCCCATCTTGAGTATTGAGTTCAGTTTTGGGCTCCCCATTTTAAGAGGGAAAGGGATCTGCTGGAGAGGGTCCAGTGGATGACTACAAGGATGATTAGGGGACTGGAGCACTGTGTTATGAGGAGAGGCTGAGGGACCTGGAGCTTTTTAGTTTGGAGAAGACTGAGAGGGGATTTAATAAGTGTTTATAAATATCTGAGGGTTGTGTGCCAGGAGGGGGACAGGCTCTTCTCACTTGTTCTCTGTGACAGGACAAGGAGCAATGGATGTAAATTGCAGCACAAGAGGTTCCATCTCAACACAAGGGGTCACAGAGCGCTGGAACAGGCTCCCCACGGAGACTGTGGAGTCTCTTTCCCTGGAGACTTTTCAGGGCCTGTCCGGAGGCATTCCTCTGTGATCTGAGCTAGATTATGGTCCTGCTCTGGCAGGGGGTTTGGACTCAATGACATCCTGTGAGGTGAGATGGAAAGAGATGATTGATTTAGGCTGCAAGTGTGTTAGTGTGAGGCTGCAGAAAGGGACTTTGATTGTGAATCAGCTGTTGTTTAGACCACCTTCCATCCTGTATGCTAACAGGGATGCTTTATTTCAGACCAACTTCAGAAAATCCTATAGATGGTAGGACAAGTGCTGCTGCAACATATCTGGTGCTCTTCTAGAAAATGTAGTTCTGTTATGCAGGACTCCAGTTTGCGTGCCCCAAGTTTGCTCTGTGATGTGAAACCAAGCATGACTAAAGCAAGAGAAATCAGATCACAAGACAAGCATCTGTGAGGGGCATTTTAGGTTGAGCTGGTTCTAAGCAGTTCAGGATAAGTTGCAGGAGGACAAGATCAAGGGAAAAAGGAATTTCAGGGAAAGGAATAAATACTTTCTTTGTGTCTTTTGTTCCCATGTCTTCTCTCTCTCTCTCCCCCCCCCCTCCCCCCCCCGGTTTATTTTCCTTTTCAGAGGCTTTTCCTAGAAGCAGAGGGGAAAGGGAATGTTCTAGGAAGTGAACACTTTCTTCACTCCCTTTTCTGTGTGCTCATTGTTGTAGAACATTGGTCCCTTTCACGAATATTGATTAGCCTATAAAATCCATCACGAACCTAGTAAAGGTGTATCTTCTGCTGATGTTATGCTGATGACTACCTTGTAATACCAAGTTCTGAAAGAAATATGTTCCAGGGTTGAAAGACTTTTTTTTGCAAAACTGTAGAAGGACTTTGCTTAGAACTCTTGGGTAGCAATTAAGGGTAAAGTTTAATTAATTAAAAAAAAAAAAGAATCAAAACAAAAACCTCAAACAACTCCTGGTGCCTGGTGTGATTAATATAATATATATATTAAATCCTGAAGAATATATCTGCCCTGCTGGTCTTAGTTAATTGGACTTAACTGATTACAAAGGACAATGCATAAATGTTTATGTAATGTCTAGATTAGCAGTTGGCACTACAGTTGTGTGCTTAACTCAGTGTAATGGCTGTTTAATTAATTTATTTTTTAATGAATTTGAATTTAAAAAGAGAACTTGTGCTGGATGGTCTTTTCACATTTCATCTCCTGATGGCTCAGAGGTGCCAAGGTGCATAATCTGCAGCCATGCAGTTAATCATGCAGGCACCCAGGGTGGTTGAATTTTGTGGTGGTTTGGGAGTTCCCTGCCCCTTCCCACACTGTGAAATTGCCCAGACTAGATTCAGATGGCTGGAAATTAAGGAATGAAGCTTTCTATTTACAGCTTTACACAATATACAAACAGATATTTACAATATATAACAGATATTTACAGACATATACAGTGAGAAGGTAATACAGAAAAACCACACCCCTCCCAGAGATCAGAGTCCCTAAGAGGGCTTTCCAGCCACCCTACTACCTTCCCTCCACTTCTCAATCTTATCCCACTATCTGTCTTGCATGCCAGGTAGGAGAGGTAGATCAGCCAGGGAGGTTAGCAGCAGGAAAGTAGTTAGTGAAGTTTTTCAGATCCAGCTAAGAAGGGAGAGAGAGATGCAGCAGCCAGAATGGCTCAAAATGGTCAGCATTATCTTTGTTTGGGTTTTAACTTTTATAGATTTTTAAGTAACCTATGAGTGAAGTAGAACCGTCAATGTTTTCCTTCATCAGCATATAGTCTAATTTCTCATTAAAGTCCTCCAGTTAGCTCAAACCAGCACAACTTTCATGAAGTGAAATGAAAAATCTGTGCTGTACAAGTTCTCTGATAAAGCCCAAATATTCAGAATTACGGTACATACTGTTTTCTTCAGGACTAGATGCAGGAAGGAGGGATACACCATGACCTCTAATGGCAATTGTATGCTCTTAGGTTGTGTTTTTTTAGGTATTGAACACTGTACATACTTTTCTTACACATGTGCCCAATGCTGAGCATGAAACTGATTCTTACTTAATAAGGTCGCTTTAAGCGAACCCATAAGCAACAGGATTTTGTTGAAGCAAATAGTAATTGACAAAAATTTTTACCTTCAGTCTCTTGAAAAGTGCTGATTATTGGTGATGCTTTTACAAAGAATGTACTCACACACTCATGTTTTTTATTGAGTAGAGCTCTAAAGAGACTAAATGCATGTTTCAAGAAAGGAGCCACCTTGTACCCTAGCCTCAGTACATACTAAATTCTTTCTTCTGTGGCCTTTTTAAATAAGCAATTTTCTCAAAAGTTAGCAGCAAAAAAACCCCAAGTCAATATAAAAAGAAAACAGCATAACCTCTTTGAATAATAATCATTTACACCATTTTCTAGACCTGCAAGTCTTTTCTTATATAAAAATATCTTTTCAATTACCAATGACCTTTTTTTTCACATACACCCATCTGTCAGTGTTTAAATGCCAATATTTAGTACTTGATGCAAAAAAAAAAAAAAAGTGATTGTGCTCTAAGCAATGGCAAAAAATACTGAGGGAATTCAAATCACGATGCTTAAGGGGGGTTTCCTGTAACAAATTAATTTCAGCAGCTTTATTGATCCTCGATATTTCCCCCCCTGCCTTATAAGTGAATGTTGTTTAGATCAAACAAAGAAATGTATTAAAGCCAGAGAAACTGTTAAAACCCAGAGGAGTTTGGAATCAGTGTGTTACTTGAAAAACAGTGGGTTTTTTTTTTCCTGAAAAGCTGTAACTTTCCATGCACATCAGCAACCAATAAGTCAGGGCTGCTAAAATAGATAGAAGAGTAAGTAGAGTAATGTCAGAATGCTACCTGTGCCTTGCTCCCTCCTGTACCTGCCAAGGTAAGCATTATTTACAAGTAATGTATTAAATCTTTAATTCTGTGAAACAATTCCAAAGGAATTGCTACGTAGAAACTGCCATTTGGCTACAGGGAATAAATGTGAGACAAACCCTTACGCTGTAGTAGGTGCAGGATCACAGATTTAGAGCAGTCCAATTTTAGGTAGCAGTGTATCCACATGGAAACTTGTGCAGAATGAAAGCCAGGCCAGAAAAAAAAAAAAAAAGAACCTGAGTTTTTGTTTGTTTTGCAACTGTGTTAATAGATTTTGGGGGTATGTAAATTTTGTCTTACATTTGTTTCATAGCAGCACATCTCTGGGGATTTCATGTGCTACTTTATTGTTTTCTGTAGTAATAAACTTAGGCTGAAATATTATACATCTACAGGCTTGCTCTTGCTCTGCTGCTAACAGTGAGCCTAACAAGTGAGACTGGCATTTTTTAACTACAAAGCCATGTTTAGAGATGAACTGAAGGAAGAGTCCAATATTCCACCATGCATTTGAAACACTAGGTGTGCAAGTAATTACCTCTCTCCATCAGTGTGAGAGAGAATTATTTAGGTTCTTTACTTAGAAACTATGATGTTACTTTATCAGTTGGGAACAAAAAGAACAATTTTATGACTGCTAACCTATGGTAATAATCAAAATCCTGTTTTTCTTCAAAGTCTCTTCCTGGAAGCTTGTGTCATATCTGACTGAAACCTGAATATGAATGTTCTTCCTTAGCTTTGATTTGTGTTAGGTTTTCTCTGTGGAAAAGTCATCTCGTTTGTTTAGGGGGTACCCAAAATGCAGCAGGTGGAAATCCTTCTTAGTTCTCTAGAGCTGCAGGGTAAGAACTGTGTTAGTGCAAGCAGGTCAAAGAGATGAGAGAGGTCAGCCCTTACAGTTCTTATGACTCATTGCAAGAAGCTTGAATCTGTTCCTCAAAGCATAATAAGACACGCTACATGCTTGCTATTGAAAACTACTACATCAAGAGCCTCACTCCATCATACTTAATGTGGCAGGGATAAGTGCAGGACACCCTTAGGTGAGTAACCTGTTCAGATACAGGATTAGTGATGTGTTTCATGGTAGGTGGTTCTCCCTGAGGTTATTTGGGTTTTGTTTTTTTTTTTTTTGGCTGCTTCTTTACAGTGGAAATCTTTAAATATGTTTTTCCTGGGGAAATAATATTTTCTGGCTGAAGATAGTAAGCTGATTAAATAGCTAAAGTAAAACTATTAGCACTGTAGTAAATTTTTAATTAGAAATTCATGCGTGCTGTATGTGTCCTTGCATTGTAGAGATTTTGGATTCGGTTGGCTCAGATCAGCCATCTCATTTGTGGGTTGGTGTTGCAGGGTGTTGGCCGTAGCTGGAGAAGAAATGACTGTGAATCAGATTACAAAAAGAAATAAAATTTGTATTGATTATTTTACCTTTTCCTGTGATACAAAGTGGGAAGAGGTGGATGTAATTTTTATTTCTTAATGATCTGATAACAAAGTAACATCTCCTTATTAAACTGGAAGATGTGTAGACTCTATATACCTATACTGCAAACACTGATTACATTTTAAAATCCAAGCCAGTAGGCACCTGAATAATCAGAAGTTTCTAAAAAGAGATAATCAGTTTTTTTAAAAAAATTCTTTCTGCAAGGTAGTTTTAGGGAAAATGTGTAACACTAAGAACCATGAAGTGTTGAAGAAAATTCAGTTACAAACTGACACACTTATTTTTACTGTAATCATAGAATCATATAATAGCTTGAGTTGGAAGGGACCTCCAAAGGTCATCTAGTCTGATCTCTCTGCAGTGGCCAGGGACACCGTCCACTAGACCACATTGCTCGAGCCTAGTTGAATGTGAGTTATCTCCAGGGATGGGGCCTCAACTAACTTCATGGGGAACGGGTTCCAGTGTTCCACTACCCTCATGGTGAAGAAATGGTTCCCAATATGCAACTAAACCTACTCTTCTCTAATTTAAAACCGTTACCCTTTGTCCTATCACTAAAATGGCCCTCTCCAGCCATCCTGTACGCCCTCTTCAGGTGCTGGAAGGTCACTCTTAGGTCTCTCTGGAACCTTCTCTTCTTCATGCTGAACAACCTCAGCTCTCTCAGCCTGTCCTCATAGGAGAGATGCTCCAGCCCCTCGATCATCTTCGTTGCCCTCCTCTGGACTCAGTTCCTCAGGTCCATGTCTTTCCTGTGTTCTTTCAGCAGCCCCTTTTAGTAACAGGAAACTACAGGTAAAAGCAAAAACTCTATTGTTTGTAAAAGAATCATAACCAAATATTGTAAACATAATTCGTGTCAAATTTGGGAAAAACAAAGCAAAACAAAATGCACACCAGGAGCTACTCTCTATAACTGTAAGTTAAATCAGGAATAAATCAGCATAACAGTCAAATCAAGGTCAAATCAGCAATCTGACTTCAATATTGTATTTTAATCAAGTAATCAGATTAGTTTAATTGTTAGATTAATAAAAATATAATACATCCTTTTAATTCATAAGAAAGATCTGAGAAGGCTTCTGTCACTTGAATTTTAAACCACAACTAAAGGCTTACAACACATCATAAACAAGTCTTTAGTTTAGAGCCAAATAAATATTTTAATGCCAATACTCCTATATAAAGTTTGAGCAGATGCCTCAGGACTTTTTATCCACTAGATCTCACATTACAGTAATTTCTTCTTCTTGCAATTAAGAAACTGCCATGAAGCTTTAATGAAAAATTCTGATTAACTAAAGTCAAATGTGCAGTTAGTTAATATTTGACTATGTTAGATTCTTCAGGACTCAAACAGTACAGCAGACACTGAGAAGCATACACCCTAAGCCAGGTTTTAGAGGTGTTGCAACCTGTAGAATATTTCCCTCACTAATGCATCTATGGATTTTACTGCAGCTTATATGGGCTCACACGTAACCATTAAAAATATATTACTGAAAAAGGGTTAAAGTAAAAATGAGAAATTAGATTAACAAACAAACTGTGCTGACTCTTAGGTCTTGCAAATAAGTAGATAGCACAGGAAAAAAAAGTAGTGTAGGTCTAGGATGACTGGGGTGCCCAACTTTTTTTCCCAACTTTTTTTTTGTATGCCAAATGCCATCAAACATTACTCTTTTGTATTGCTTCTTCCTTTTACAGTTCACCCTTGGGATTCTGGTACATTAACAGTGTTGTAAGTGGTCTGTTGAACAGAAGAAAGTAGATTTTTGTCTTTCCTTTACCTCTCACAATTTCCCTGATCTCTGGTCATACTCGGTACAAATCAGGCACACATCTTCTCTCCAAAGCACAGTAACTCATATTTGTGATGTCTCCTTTCCCTAGCATCAAATTGGAAAAGCTAAAAGCTTAAAATTTGTGATTATGAACCACAGACACACCACGGAATTTAGGAGGCTATCTAAAAACATATTTTTCGTATATGAGGGTTTATATCCTGAGATGTCATCTTAAATGAAATCCAAAGAAATAAGCTCCTTTAGCAGTCAAGTCAGAGCACATCAGATGATGAGTTGTATGAGCCTCTTTCATTTGAGCAAAAAGTACAAACTAATCTATCTCAAGACTTTCAACATTAGCCTCTGAGATGATATTTTCTTCTTCCTTTCACAACTCCCTAACATCACATACTGTGATATTTTAACACTGAAAGTAAAAACAAAATACCTATAGCACCATTTTGGAGGCACCTGGCTTGACCTTAGCTTGTGATGACACACTTGTCACCAATTTATTAAATAGTCATCCCAGAAATTCATAGAAATAGCTAACTGAAAGAAGCTAACAACTGTAGATACTCAGCATTCATCTATCAGCAACATTAAAAATAACTTTTAAGTCCTTATGACTAGACGTCACCCTTCATCTTGCAGACAACCTAGATTTAGTTGGACCTAGGCTGTAAATCAGAGAATCATAGAATCACCTGGGTTGGAAGAGACCTCCAAGATCATCGAGTCCAACCTATCACCCAGCCCTATCCAATCAACTAGACTATGGCACTAAGTGCCCCATCCAGTCTTTTCCTGAACACCTCCCTGGGCAGCCCATTCCAATGCCAGTCACTCTCTCTGTGAAGAACTTCCTCTTCATATCCAGCCTAGACCTCCTCTGGCACAACTTTAGACTGTGTTCCCTCATTCTGTTCCTGGCTGCCTGGGAGAAGAGACCAATCCCCACCTGGATACAACCTACCTATCTACCAGCACTCACAGGTCCCTCTCTGCGTGGCTGTTCTTCAGCCACTCTGTCCCCAGCCTGTAGTGCTGCCTGGGGTTGTTGTAGCCAAAGCATGGAACCCTACACTTAGCCTTGTTAAATCTCATCCCATTGGCCTCTGCCCATCCATTCAGCCTGTCCAGGTCCCCCTGCAGGGCCCTGTTACTCTCCAACAGATCAACACCTGCTCCTAACTTGGTGTCAGCTGCAAACTTACTGATGCTGGACTCAATCCCCCTTGTCCAGTCACCAGTAAAGATATTGAACAGGACTGGGCCCAGCATTGATCCCTGATAGTGACTGGCTGCCAGCTGGATGTGGCCCACCTTTGAAACCTTTTCTGCAGAACAGGTATTTAAGAACTTTACAAAATAGAAATAATTTTAGAAGAAAAAACAAATTGTATGAAAGGACTGTGTTATCATGAACAGGCTGTTTCACATACCTGCAATTACAGTGTGATAATACTGTACAATACTGTTCTAATCAGACATTCCAGGAAAAAAAACCCGAAAACAAAAACACAAAAACAAAACCTTGGCAGCATTTCCTACTACAGCACTATATTGCTGTCTTTTGTATTAAATTATATAGAAGCTTCTTGCTAATCACTTTTTATTCCAGCATGCAGGCCCTTAGCTAACCAGAATTTAGGGAAACTAGAAAAAAAAAAGAGTATTTTTCAAAGCCACAGTAATGAAGACTTTTCTTTCAGTATTTTTTTTTTATCAGCTGTTTCCCCCTTGTTCCTCTTTTCAACCAACAGTTAGAGATTGGAAGGGAACCTGAGAGATCATCTAGTCCAAGCCCCCTGCCAGAGTAGGATCACCTAGGATAGATCACACAAGAATGCACCCAGACAGATTTTCAATATCACCAATGAAGAAGACTTCATAGCCTGTTCCAGTGCTCTCTTACCCTCACAGTGAAAATGTTTTATCCTTATGTTCACATGGAACCTCCTCTGCTCCAATTTTCATGAGTTGCCCTTTGTCCTATTATTGGACATCACTGAGAAGAGCCTGGCTCCATCTTACTGATACTCACCCTTCACATCTTTATAAGCATTAATGAGGTCACCTCTCAGTCTCCTCTTCTGCAAGCTAAAGAGACATAGCTGCTTCAGCCTTTCCTCATAAGGGAGATGTTCCACTCCATTAATAATCTTTCTGTCTCTATGCTGGACTCTTTCAAGCAGTTCCCTGTCCTTGAACTGGGGGCCCCAGAACTGGACACAGTTTTCTAGATGTGACCACCTCACCAAGGCAGAGGAGGAAGGAGAACCTCTCTGGACCTACTAGCCACATCCCTTCTAATACAGCCCAGTATGCCATTGGCCTTCTTGGTTACTTGTTGCTTGTCTGCAATGTGGAAACAAATGAGCTCTCAGGCTCATTCTCAATCTGGTTTAAAGCTCTCTCTCAGATCTCTTCTTATCCATGCTTACTGATTTGTTACGTCAGATGAACATATTAACTGGTATTAGGATCCTTGCTGAACTAGTTTAATTACATAACTTTGAGCTATGCAGCGGCAGGTTGCATAAAATATGTTGCATGCTTTTATTGCATGCTTTTGACATCCACTTAGTGAGTCAAATACCCTACTCTGAGTCAAGTAGTTGAAGCCTAATCTGCACAGCACTCAAGATCAATGAATATTTAACCATTCTATCCAAAATTAAGCCACCGCAGCACAAAGCACTGAAAAAAATCTCTGCTCTAGAACATGCCAGAGTGGTAACTTCTGTCATTTATCTAGGAAACAAAATTTGGTTTCAAATCCTCTACAGCTTCATGTTGCCAGTCTGAAAAAAAACGAAAAACAAAACAAAAAAAAACAAAAACCAACACCCCAAACAAATCAAACAGAACTGAAAATAAACAGAATGAAAGAGTATAACACTGTAGAAGGTTAAACATTCACTACATATACATGCCAAACAAGTGATCCACCTCTGGACAGCACAGCACTAGGTACAACTTTTAACCAAATTGATTTTGCAGCTTCCATAGAAGGGAAAGTTATTGGGCCTATGCAAATGTGATGAGGGTAGAAACTATCTATAAAACAAAAATGGAGTCATCTGAATGTTAATCAAAAGCTCCTGCCATTCCCTCCTGACAAATGGCTGGAGTAAGGGCTGAGGAACCTTGGAAAGAATTCAGAAGTTTAATATTTATGAAAATGAGTGGAAATTATTTGCATCATCTTGGATGGAGGATGCTCAAAGATCAGAACTAACTGGTCTTTCCTTGAATTCTGCACCACAATAATTATTTATCCAAAGTACAGGAGAAGAGTTATAGGTCTGACATTGCCAAAATAGTGAAGCAGATAGAAAGACATAAAAGTTAATATAATTAAACTGACCTTCATATCATAGCGCAGTGACCTTCCTCTATTTGTTAATTCAGATCTTTTAGGACTACAACCTTTAGCAAACCATATTTATAGTGGCTTAACCACTGACAACGCTTCATTTTTAAATGTCAAACTCTGAGGACTAACCATAGTACACCATAGGTGATAGCAAATGATCACCAATATCATCACTTGATCCATTCTATCAGTGATTGATAATAACATCAACATTAAGCTCAGGTGAGATTTCCTGCATCTCATCTTTTTAACCCAGAGATATAATTAGTAACTTTTTTTACTAATTACCTAGTTCTTCTATTTAAGAGGTTTGTGTCTCTGCTCATCACCGCAATATTCAGTATCAGCCTGAATTAGTTTGACACAGAGAAAACCCATGTGTGCTTTCAGAATTCCCTGTCTTTGTTCACCTTGCAGTTACATATTCAACAGTGCCTGCAGGGCAGACTGGATTTATTTTGGATTTTTTAAGAATAAAGGAAAAGACACTGTAGAATACTTTTCCTTCTTAGCAGAAGAACATGCAAGTATTATGTACAGGGAGGTGGCTACTTACAGGTGATCACTTCAGGACCTGTCTTACTTTACTCTGTGTACTATACCTACATCAATCCCCATTTGTCATATATTTCTTTTGCTTTACTCCATACACTGAATAAGTAGCCTGAGCCCTCTCCCAAAAGCCCACTGTGATTCCTTGTCACACAATCCCAAGCATGTGCTTTAATGATTGTAAGGCTCTTTGATGCCACTTAAACTTTGTGTATATTGATAAGAAATGTGCTTTTGCCAGATGCATCAGTGGCAGCAGAGTCAAAGGGATAGTGTTAGTTTACTTAGCCACTCAAAGGGAACAAGAGGCCCAGCAGGGAAACATCATGGAAATCAGAAGAACATTTAGTGTGAGGATAGTTCATCATCTCATTTACTGCACTAGAGAAAGTCCTTTGCCCCAGAGTTACTGGGAGAGTAGTTCAATAACCCAGACAACAAAACAAATGAAGCAGAGACAAGTGAAGAGGTACTGGTGTCTCCAAAAGAGTTTTGGAACTAGGCTGTCATTGAGGGGAATGTATACATAAATTAGGTATGAGACAGTAAGGAAAGGGACAGTTTCAGTTCACAGCTGCTGCTGCCCACAATTCATGCAGCAGCTGTGGAAAAAATACATCATCTTTCTGTTTTAAATGGGAACCATTCTATAAGCTTTGCATTGGTGTCAGGTAGTCAACACACCCTCCATCTGCATATGGAATTAGGATGGGGTCTCGTCTCTAGGCAGAATCACAGAATTGAGTCTGGTTTTGAGCTTCCAAGATCAACTATATCCCATCACCTGACACTTCTGTACAGACAGCAGATCACCTTACAGCTTCTCAGTGCGCCCTTTTCTGTCTCCCAAGCTTAGGAACTAAATTGTATCAACAGAGACAAGCACAAGCAAGTGAACACCAGGAAGAACATATTTTTTTAAAACAATTGTTTACAAGAGTTCTGAATTAAGTGTAATGTCTTAGGAAAAGAAGAACACAAGAAATGTTGTATTTTCAATGCAGTACAGGATCCAACTGTGACAATCAGACTGCAGAAGGAAAAGGGATGTGTTGAGAAAGGTGCTAAAAACATAGTAATTTCATAGAGGGACATCTTCAATTTGTTTTCTAAACCTGCAACACAAAAGGAAGCAAAAGGATACAGTCAGAAACAGAGATTTCCACTTCTAAAAAAAAATAAAAATACAGGCAATATACTCAATTTAGAGGGGGAAAAATAAAGGTGATAGTAGAATGCCGCAAGTACAGTAGCAAACAACATTTATATTGCTTTCCTTCTCTGTAAGAGAAGTCTTTCTGTGATTGCACTAAAATGGATATATAATATGGATAGAATAAAAGTGTGTCTTTTTCTTTCCCAGAACATATAAGGAACCTTTTGATCTTGCTGTCATAGGAGATCTTGAGGCAAGTGGTAATTCGACTGAGCAAAGCTTTGACAGCGCAAAGTTAAATTTATGGTGAAAGCATAACCTTGAGTGAAATATTTTTGTTCCTACTGATTTTAACTGTTATAGTCTCAGGATCAGAATGAAACAGTATTTCCCAGAAACAAAAGAGTTTGCCTAGATTTGGATTTCTGGTAGATCAGACTAGTACGTGCCTGCTTGGATATACTCTGTAAATGTATTAATTTTTTTTTTTGAATGGTTGCATGCTATTTGAACACCCCTATAGAGTACTTCTTATAGAAGGACCATTATTACAAAGGCAATGCTATGCATCTCTGGAAGAGCTCATCCTTCTGCCACATCTGTGCTGTGAAGTGAGGCAGGACACCTGCTGCTGTCACTGTCACCATCCTCCAACCTGCCAGGAATAAATAGAACCAGTCTGTATCTAGAGGGGAAAGGACAGAGCCCATTGTTTTCTCAAAATTGTCAGTCATTGTCTTGGCATATCAGTAATGTGAATAAGTGACTGTCCTGGTGGGTCTGAATAGGCCTGAACATGTTCTGGCTTGCCCAGACATGTTCCCCTGCTCTTCCACCTTTTGTGCTGGGAGGAGCAACAGCAGGAAGGGAAAACAAAAGCCCTGGTTTCACCTAATATGGTCAAAATTGGCAAAGTGCCATTCTAATTGGCTGATCTATGTCCAAAGGTCAACTAATTTCTGACATGCATTGATAAGAGGAGATGAGCAGGTAACACGAGGCTCTCTCTGCCTTTCTTTTGGTGCCTGCTGCTGCTGTCATTGTTCTTTCTTCTCTGTGCTCCTGGAGTTGCCATCTCACTGCATCCTGCCTACCCCTCTACAAGTCTTCAGTTATCTATGAGGAGTTTAAGAGTAACCATGTCAGAGACTGTGCTATACCCCCAACTTCCTGAGAAAAGAGTCTGGGGGAGCTGTAAAGCCACTAACACCTCTGAAATCACCAACAGCAACCCTCTTCACATGCTTTGGGCATTGACCGATCTTATAGTGCAGCCCTGGAAATCTGGAGTGGCTACTTTTGAGTAGACACTCGAAAGCCTCTTGGCAAATCTCTAGCAAGATTCTGTAAATTCTCAAGTGAATATAAGTGTCTTCTGCCTTAGCAGCAGAAAGGGACTTTCTGAGCTCCCAGGTGGGCAAGAAGTGCCAAGAAACCAGAAAATCTCTTTCCAGTTTCAAGTTTGATATTTGTTATATTGTTGCTAGTTATATTCTTAAGGGTTCCAGATTCCCTGTTTATCTCCTTTTGTGTAATGCTTTCATGACCATGCAAAGAACCCATTATTATTGAAAACATTGGTTGGTAGTGAGTTTCTGAATAACAATATTAATAAACTATATTAATTTTCAAATTAATATATCACATTCATCACATCCAACTGTTACAGTGACCCTATTAACCCATAAATATGATACATTGCATGATGTTTTATATTGCATATTACACATGTATATCTTATAATACCAGGCACTATTTATATCTGTTTTCCTATAAAATGAGTTTGTTTAATAATGGTTTTTGTAGTGCTAGGTGTTCATGCAAGACAATCATCATATTTCAAGCATCTAGGACTATGCTCTGTTTAGGTTTTACTGGTGGTTTTCATCTGGACTGAAAAAAAATCAGCTTTCAGGTCTGGGATACCCTGACAAAGGCTAGAACCACTTTTATAGGACTGAGTTATAAGTGTGTTAGAGCAAATGCCTTATTGGATAATCATAAGACTTTGAGAGGAAATAGGAAAATGCTAGCCCAGAAGTCTTTCAGAGACTTTCTATCCACAGAGAGCTGAAATGACAATTAAAAATTCTGCAAAGCAACACAGTCAGCCATGTGTTACACCTCACATCATGCAAGACCTGTTCTTAATAAGGGACGCTGCACTTCTACAGGAAACTATAGAGTAGTATCTCCAGACCTTGTCACCTAACTATGCTAAAAACTGATGTAATTCACAAATGTGGGATTATTTACTGTTACGTTACTTTGCACAACCTGCTATTCTTTCTCCTAACCCCGTCTGCCTAAGTAACCATGTGTCTTAGTCATTAGTGCTCCTGAGATCAGTCACTTGGGAGTTACCCTCCCCCACACACAATGAATTCACCCAGTCTAGACTCAGCTGGCTGGAAGTTAAGGAAGAAAGCTTTATATTCACAGCTTAGCACAATTTACAAGCAGATATTTACAATATATTAAAAAATATTTACAATTATATAAAAGTTAAAAGTAATAAAGAAACACAATACCCCTCCCAGAAATCAGAGCCCAGGAGGGGCTCTCAACTACTCTTCCACCTTCTTTCCACCCCACCATTTTTATCCCAGAAGCTGCCTTATGTGCAAGGTGAGTTGGAAGGATCGGCCCTGGGGAGTTAGAAGCAGAATGATTAGTTGGGTTACACAGATCCAGCTAGAGGCTAGGGAGAGACACAGACACCTACAGACTCCAACAGACAGACTGTCTTATCTATGTTTCTGTCCTTGTTTTTATACATCTCAGTAAACCTATGAGTGAAATAGACATCACTGTTGTTTTCTTTTCACAGCCTATAATCTAATTTTTCTCATTAAAATATTCCAATTAGCCTCAAACCAGCACATTTGCAAGGCTTTTATGAAAGGTCTGGTTTTGAAGATGGCTCTAACAGGTGCTGCCCGTTACTACATCAGTTGACAAGGATCCCATCCCTTGAGATATTCGAAGTCAGACTCAACAAGGCTCTGCACAACCTGATCTAGTGGAGGATGTCCCTGCCCACTGCAGTGGGAGTATGATTAGATGACCTTTGGAGCTCCAACCCAATCCATTCTATGCTTCTGTGTTATTTTATGGCTTCATTGCAAGCAAGGCAGATAAAAAGTGAAATTTTCTTAGAGAATCATAAAATAGTTTTGTTTGGGAAAGATCTTTAAGACCATCAAGTCCAGCCATTATCTAATTCTACCAAATTTGGTGCTAAACCATGTCTTGTAGCACCACATCTATGCATCTTTTTGACTTCTCTTAATTTTTTAACTTTTCTCAAGTTAAAGCAGAAACATCTGAAGAATAATGAAGATTTTGTTCTCTTAAAGCTTATATTTTTATTTCTTTTTCTCCAGCCATTGTAAAATTCTAATGAAAGATATGCTTTCTTGGTATAGAAATAGATTCTTTTATACTCTTTTGCTATTATGTATACAGCTATAGGACACTGACTTCAGCACAAGAATTAAAATTCTCAAAGAAATCGTAGCAGGCCCTCCATTTAGCTAGAATACTCTAAGATAGTAGTCAGTGAAATTGTAATAAATGTTTAATGCAAAAAACTTGAAAAGGTCCATCTCAAGAGATAGAGGTTCTTCAGCTGCAGTTTTTGAGTTAATTTGATTGATGTCAATGGTGTTACATTGATTTGTCAGCAAGGTTCTGTCTTATATTCAGCACTTGATCTCAAAATCTTAACTGTTGGGTTTTGGGTGTTTTTGTTGGTGGGGTTTTTTTTGTGTTTTTTTTTTTTTTTTTTTTTTTTTTCTTTTTCCAGAGGGTGTAGGGTACTAAGTAATTTAAAGCCAACACCACACTATGAAGCAATTAAGAGAGGCCAATGCTGTTGATTTATAAAACTTTGGAATTCAGAATCACAGTGGTTTTGTTTTGCTGTGAAGATGCCTCAAAACTGTTTCATCTCCATCAGGTTACTCAGGGCTGTTTCCAGTCAGGTTTTAGTATAACAGCATATATTAATATACTGAAGTATTGTAGCTGAATAAGGACTATCCAAAAATTGATTAATATGAGCTAGATTAAAATGGGGAAGACTGCACACAGTGTCTATGATGGCTGAGGAAGAGCTTAGAAACATAATTTCACAAAGAAAAAAAATAATTCTTACCTCATTGGTTACTAAAGTCATATAATATATTACCTAATGTTTTGGTGTTTTAAGCAATTTCGAATGTATTTTCCCAGCAATATTCCTTTAATTTTTTAAGGAAGAAATGGAAAAAAAAAAATCAGATATCTTTCAATTCCCTTGGCAGAGCTTCCTTTAGATGGAAAGATGCTTTCTGTTTGGCAGTGGACAACATGCTGTTTTTTGAACCAGCTGAAGTTCATTTGCATGTTTACTACCAAAATCTGCTTAATTGAACATTTAGTTTAGCAAATTGTATTCACTGTGACTGACTTTATTTAGTACTTTTAGAGGTTCAAAGGCCTCTGTTTTAGAGAGAGGTGGCTAAATAATTTGCAAGAGTTATCTCTTTGCAGTAATTGCATTGGAAATAGCATATATAGCATCAGTTTTCATCCACTGGTTGAAGGGCCACATTTGCTGTTCTGTTCTTTTGTGCTCTGGCCTGTTCACAGACCTTGGCTTGCCTAGATAGAGCCACAGCAGGGTGTTTTGTTTGGAGTCACATGGGGCATTAGCAAAACCTCCACACTTGACTTCCAAAGGGCAGACTTTGGCTTATTTAAGGAACTAACTGGGAAGGTTCCTTGGGAAACAGCCCATAAAAACAAAGGGGTCTGGGAAGGCTGGACCTACATCAAAAAAGAACTCTTGAAGGCACAGGAATGGGCTGTGCAATGTTCTGGAAGGTGAGCCAACAAGGGAGACAACTGGACTGGATGGGCAAGGAGCTTCTAATGGAATTAGGGAAAAAAAAAAGAGGGCATATCATCTTTGGAAAAAAGGGAAGTATCCCTTTAGAAGGAAGAGTTTAAAGATGTTGCTAGGTCTTGTAGGAAAAAAAATTAGAGAGGTAAAAGCCCACTTAGAATTTAGACTGGCCACTGCCGTAAAGGGGAAAAAAAAGGTCACTATATTAATGGCAAAAGAAGGGGCAAGGACGACCTCCACTCTTTACTGGATGTGGAGAGGAATATAGTAACAAAAGATTAGGAAAAGGCAGAGGTACTCAACGCCTTCTTTGCCTCAATCTTCAATAGTGGGACACATTGTCTTCAGGACAACTGGCCTCCCGAACTGGCAGATAGAGCCAGGGACCACTATAGTCCCCCTGCAATCCAAGAGGAATCAGTAAGTGACCTGCTGAGGCAGTTGGATCCTTACAAGTCCATGGGACCAAATGGGTTCCATCCTAGGGTGCTGAAAGAGCTGGCAGATGAGCGTGAAAGAAGACAGCTTCTCCCTGTTGCTCTATTGAGTTGTGCCTATCTGGAGTGTAGTGATTCAGAGCATAGGGAAGGTCACCTGAGGAAGTGTTGCTTTTGGATTCATTTATGTGAGACGATGTCAGTTTTTTTTACAGATATTTCTTAATTTGTATTTGCTGATTCAGAGAAGGTGTATTGGGTTGAGGCTAGCTGCCCCCACCCTGAGCCCA
>VWZI01014583.1:12535-23696 GCA_013396835.1 Psilopogon haemacephalus
TCTTTCAGGCTGTGCTCACAGCAGAGCTGCTGCAGCCCTCTCAGCATCCTCGGGGCCCTTCTCAGGACACCTGCAGCATCTCCACATCCCTCTTGTCCCAGGGGCTCCAGCACTGGATGCACTACTCCAGGTGGGCTCTCAGCAGAGCACAGCAGAGGGGCACAATCCCCTCCCTGGCCCTGCTGCCCACACTGCTCCTGCTGCAGCCCAGCCTCTGCTTGCCTTTCTGCCCTGCAAGTGCACACTGCTGCCTCAGCTTCAGCTTCTCCTCCACCAGCACCCCCAAGTCCCTCTCCTCAGGGCTGCTCTCCAGCCACTCCCTGCCCAGCCTGCATTGGTGCTTGGCATTGCCTCCACCCAGCTGCAGAACCTTACCCTTGGCCTTGTTGCACCTCCTGAGGTTGTCTTGTGCCCACCTCTGCAGCCTCCAGTCTCCCTATGTTCCTGAGGCTTCCTGGAAAGGCAATCTGCCTTCTGCCTGCACAGCCAGGCCTGCAGAGCTTCAGCCACTACACTTTGTTCTCTCAGCACGTTGGGGTTTGCTCTGTGCTAATCCAAAAGGGGTCAAGGGTAAAATTTCGGCCAACTTTGTGTTCCAAGGGGGGGTTGCTCCAGGGAGAAGTTGCAGCAGCCTGAAGAGGGGCAGCTGCATTCCAGAATTAGCTCTTGTGCTCTCAAGAGCACAACTGGCACCCTTGGAGCAAGATGTTTGTTCCAAACCTCGGGCAGTTTTCCTTCTAGAGCTCAAAGCAAATCTTTCTTGCCTTCCAGGAAAGCTTTGCAAGGGTATTTCAAAGGAAGGCAGCAGCTCTAAGGTTGTGCTGGCCACTGGGCTGCTCACAAGCACCACAGAATCACAGAGCATTGCTGAGAGCCCACCTGGAGTAGTGCATCCAGTGCTGGAGCCCCTGGGACAAGAGGGATGTGGAGATGCTGGAGGTGTGCAGAGAAGGGCCCCGAGGATGCTGAGAGGGCTGCAGCAGCTCTGCTGTGAGCACAGCCTGAAAGAATTGGGGCTGTGCAGGCTGGAGCAGAGGAAGCTCCCAGGGGACCTTCTGGTGGCCTTCCAGGATCTGAAGGGGGCTACAAAAAAAGCTGGGGAGGGACTTTTGAGGCTGTGAGGGAGTGACAGGAGTGGGGGGAATGGAGCAAAGGTGGAGGTGGGGAGATTGTGGCTGGAGGTGAGGAGGAAGTTGCTGAGCATGAGTGGTGAGAGGCTGGAATGGGTTGCCCCTGCAGGGAGGTGTTTGGGGCCAGATCCCTGGAGGTGTTTGCAGAGCTTCCAGTACCACCCTGGGCATTGTGCTGCTGGGCAAGCTGCTGTGGGTACCCTGCTGGAGCAGGGGGTAGGACTGGATGATGTGAAGAGGAGGCTCAGGGCAGAGCTCATTGCTACCTGAAGGGAGGTTGTGGCCAGCTGGGGTTGGGCTCTGCTGCCAGGCAGCCAGGGACAGAAGGAGGGGACAGAGGCTCAAGCTGTGGCAGGGCAGGTTCAGGCTGGATGTTAGGAGGAAGTTGTTGGCAGAGAGAGAGATTGGCATTGGGATGGGCTGCAGGGGAGGTGGTGGAGTCCCCATCCCTGGAGGTGTTTGAGAGGATGAGAGGAGGCTGCATGAGGCACTCAGTGCCATGGGTTAGTGAATTGGAAGGTGTTGGGTGCTAGGTTGGACTGGATGATCTTAGAGGTCATTTCCAACCTGCTTCATTCTGTGCTTGTGTGATCTGCAGAGGTCCTTTCTAGCCCCCACCACTGATGCCATGTGCAGAGCCTGTCCCACAGCCAAGCCTTTGCACGCTGAGTTGCTCTCTCAAGCAGCAGCATCACACAATGGCAGTTGGCAGCTGAGCTCCAGCGTGCTGCTATTGTTGGCTTGCCAGAAACCCAACCTGATGCAACTGTTCCTTTAGCTGCAGATGAACAGCCCAGTCCATAGTGTCACCAAAGCTGGCTGCTGCTCTGGGCTGGATGCTTCCAGCTCTGGACAACAAACATCTCTGCTCTTGGTTTGTTGCCTTAATGCAAGAGATGCTGCCTGAGGCTGAGCTTTGGCCTTTGTGTAGCAGTGGCAGCTCACTGACCTGTGCCTCCCTCTGCAGTGGTTTTGTTCAGAGAGCAATGCTGCAGCTTGCTCACATCACAGGATCAGAGGATCACAGGATGCCAGGGGTTGGAAGGGACCCAAAGGGATCACAGGATCAGGGGATCACAGGATGCCAGGGGTTGGAAGGGACCCAAAGGGATCACAGGATCAGAGGATCACAGGATGCCAGGGGTTGGAAGGGACCCAAAGGGATCACAGGATCAGAGGATCACAGGATGCCAGGGGTTGGAAGGGACCCAAAGGGATCACAGGATCAGAGGATCACAGGATGCCAGGGGTTGGAAGGGACCCAAAGGGATCACAGGATCAGAGGATCACAGGATGCCAGGGGTTGGAAGGGACCCAAAGGGATCACAGGATCAGAGGATCACAGGATGCCAGGGGTTGGAAGGGACCCAAAGGGATCACAGGATCAGAGGATCACAGGATGCCAGGGGTTGGAAGGGACCCAAAGGGATCACAGGATCAGAGGATCACAGGATGCCAGGGGTTGGAAGGGACCCAAAGGGATCACAGGATCAGAGGATCACAGGATGCCAGGGGTTGGAAGGGACCCAAAGGGATCACAGGATCAGAGGATCACAGGATGCCAGGGGTTGGAAGGGACCCAAAGGGATCACAGGATCAGAGGATCACAGGATGCCAGGGGTTGGAAGGGACCCAAAGGGATCACAGGATCAGAGGATCACAGGATGCCAGGGGTTGGAAGGGACCCAAAGAAATCACAGGATCAGAGGATCAGAGGATGCCAGGGGTTGGAAGGGACCCAAAGAGATCACAGGATCAGAGGATGTCAGAGGTTGGAAGGGACCCAAAGAGATCACAGGATCAGAGGATCACAAGATGCCAGGGGTTGGAAGAGACCTCTGGAGATCACAGGCTCAGAGTATGTCAGGGGTTGGAAGAGACCCAAAGAGCTCATCCAGTCCAAGCCCCCTGCCAGAGCAGGACCATCCAAGCTAGCTCAGGGCACACAGCAACACATCCAGACAGAGTCTGCAAAGGCTCCACACAAGGAGACTCCACAACCTCTCTGGGCAGCCTGTGCCACACAGTCAAGAAGTTGCCTCTTGTGTTGAGCTGCAACCTCCTGTGCTGCAGCTTCCATCCATTGTTCCTTGGCTTATCCCAGGCCAAGGGAGGTGTTTGGGGGCAGATCCCTGGAGGTGTTTTTGGCCAGGCTGGCAGAGGCTGTGGGCAGCCTGCTCTAGGGTAGGGTGTCCCTGGGCATGGCAGGGAGGTTGGGACTGGCTGATCCTTGTGGTCCCTTCCAACCCTGACTCATTCTAGGATTCTATGAGTTTGTGATTCTCTGATTCTGTGCCTGGCCACACTCTGATGTACCCCAGTACACTATCAGCCCTCCAGGCCATGGGGCCACATTGCTGCCTCATAGCTACCTTGATGACCACCTGCACTCTCAGGTCCTTCTCCATGGAGCTGCTTTCAGGAGCTAAAGTGAAAGCTGGAAAAGTTAACCCAGTGCCACATGGCTTGGGGTCCCTTCTGGCCTTACAATGAACCTTGGGGTTGGGTTTGACTCTCCTCTGCTTCTCCTTTGTCTGTTCATAAAGCTGTGAAGGGTGAATGTCAGGAGGATGGAGGCAGGAAGGCAGAGCCAGGCTCTCCTCAGAGATGATTCCAGCAGTCTGTGAATTTGAGCCTGGTACTACAGCAGCAGCTAAGGAGGACTCAGGGCCTTAAGCTGGAAGATGTGCAGAGAGGAAGCAGCAGCGTGAGTGGCTGCAGGGTGGCTCAGAAGGAGTCCAACCTCTATCTGTTATTCCTGGGTGTTAGAGGTTTGGGTTGGTTGGTTTTTTTGGTTGTTTTTTTTTTTTTTTTTTTGGGGGAAAATTGCCCTTTCTGAAAGAGAAAGGAAATGAAAGGCATTCATCCTGCCCGAGCTACAAAACCACCAACCCTCATTAGGAGAGGGGAGGGCTGCAAAAGCAATTCTCAGGCCTTTTATCTGAAGCAGCTGAGGAGCAGGCTCCTGGCTAGAGCATTTCAGGGGGAAGTGATGAATTGCCTGGCATGGGCTCGGTGCCTCAGCCTGGCCCTGGCTGAACTCACAAAGGGGCTCGGAGGCAATCAGACGACTTTGGTGGCTGAAAGCAGCCCTGAGAGGGAGGGCAGGGAGGGTGGACAGCACCAAAACAACCCTGCAGACAATAGCCACCAGCCCATGCCAGGACATGTGCTTGCAGGGTGGCTGACAGAGCCCAGCTGGGCTGGTAGCCTGGCAGCACATGGCTGAGCCATGAGAGATGCTGGCTGCCAGGAGCAAACAATTTGCTGCTTCCAGCCTCTGACGCCAGCAATAATTCACTCTAAACCTGCATCTCGGTGCAGGAGGCACTGGGCTGAGAGATGGAAGCTGCTGCTGCTGCTGCTGCTGCTGCTACTGCTGCTGCTACTGCTGCTGCTGCTGCTGCTACTGCTGCTGCTGCTACTGCTGCTGCTGCTGCTACTGCTACTGCTGCTGCTGCTGCTGCTACTGCTGCTGCTGCTGCAAAGTGGTGCTGTGGATGGGGGGAAGGTGCTGGGAGGCTGCCTCAGCACCCTCCTCACCAAGGCTCTGCTGCTGTCCAAAGGCAGCACAGAATCATGGTTTAGGTTGGAAGGGACCTCAAAGATCATCCAGTTCCAACCCCCTGCCATAGGCATCTCCTGAGACACTTGGGTGCTCATCTCAGGGCAGACCTCAGCCCTCTACGGCTCCCTGAAATGAGGTTGGAGCCAGGTGGGAGTGTGGATGACCTCCAGAGGTCCCTTCCATCCCCCACCCTGCTGGGATCACAGGATCATAGGGTTTTAGGGGTTACAAGGGACCCAAAGGAGATCAAGGATGCTGTGAGGCTGTGAAAGTGGCCACAGTACTGCTCTCTAAATCCCCTTGACAGGAGGTTGTAGGGAGGTGGGGATTGGCCTCTTCTTCCTAGTAACAAATGACAGGACAAGAGGAATGGCCTCAGGCTGCACCAGGGGAGGTTTAGGTTGGACTCTGGAAGAAAATTCTCCCCTGGAAGGGTTCTCAGGACACCAGGCAAAAGTCATGTGGTGCAGCTTAACCAGCTCGAGGCACTCAGAGCAGTCACAGGACAAGAGGAGACAGCCTCAATTTGCACTAGGGGAGGTTTAGGTTGGACTCTGGAAGAAAATTCTCCCCTGGAAGGGTTCTCAGACACTGGTTTGGTGTGCCAGAGGCCCAGGACACCAAGCAAAAGTCATGGAGTGCAGCTTAAGCAACTTGAGGCACTCAGAGCAGTCACAGGACAAGAGGACACAGCCTCAGTTTGCACCAGGGGAGGTTTAGGTTGGGCATGAAGAGCAATTTCTTCCCCCAAAGGGTTGTCAAGCCCTGGAATAGGCTATGCAGGGCAGTGGTGCAGTCCCCATCCCTTGAGTGGTTTCAGAGCCCTGTGGTGCTGAGGGGCACAGATTGGCACTGACCTGGCAGTGATGGGTTAAAGGTTGGACTTGACCTGAAAGGTCTCTTCCAACCCAAATGATTCTGTGGTTTTTGGGATATTTCCATCCCAGGGGCAGACCTCTGCAGTGCTGTGAGCTGTGCTGGACAAGAGCTGCTTCTGCTGACTGTCCAAGCAGCTGAACTAATGCCCATGGGAGCTGCTACTACCTCCCTGTGCATCCACCTCTGAAGAGCTACTGCTGGCCCTGGCAGCACTGTCCCCACAGTCTGCATTGAGTGCAGCCTCTGCAAGTTTGCTGAGCACCCCAAGCTGTGTGGGGCAGCAGCCAGGCTGGAGGGCAGGGATGGCATCCAGAGGGAGCTGGGCAGGCTGCAGAGGTGGGCACAAGACAACCTCAGGAGCTTCAACAAGGCCAAGGGCAAGGTCCTGCAGCTGGGTGGAGGCAATGGCAAGCACCAATCCAGGCTGGGCAGGGAGTGGCTGGAGAGCAGCCCTGAGGAGAGGGACTTGGGGGTGCTGGTGGTGGAGAAGCTGAAGATGAGGCAGCAGTGTGCACCTGCAGGGCAGAAAGGCAAGCAGAGGCTGGGCTGCAGCAGGAGCAGTGTGGGCAGCAGGGCCAGGGAGGGGATTGTGCCCCTCTGCTGTGCTCTGCTGAGAGCCCACCTGGAGTAGTGCATCCAGTGCTGGAGCCCCTGGGACAAGAGGGATGTGGAGATGCTGGAGGTGTGCAGAGAAGGGCCCCGAGGATGCTCAGAGGGCTGCAGCAGCTCTGCTGTGAGCACAGCCTGAAAGAGTTGGGGCTGTGCAGGCTGCAGAAGAGGAGGCTCCCAGGGGACCTTCTGGTGGCCTTCCAGGATCTGAAGGGGGCTACAAAAAAGCTGGGGAGGGACTTTTGAGGCTGTCAGGGAGTGACAGGACTGGGGGGAATGGAGCAAAGCTGGAGGTGGGGAGATTGAGACTGGAGGTGAGGAGGAAGTTGTTGAGCATGAGAGTGGTGAGAGGCTGGAATGGGTTGCCCCTGCAGGGAGGTGTTTGGGGCCAGATCCCTGGAGGTGTTTTTGGCCAGGCTGGCAGAGGCTGTGGGCAGCCTGCTCTAGGGTAGGGTGTCCCTGGGCATGGCAGGGGGGTTGGGACTGGCTGATCCTTGTGGTCCCTTCCAACCCTGACTGATTCCAGCATTCTATGATCTTCCTTAGGAGGAGAGCTTGAGGGAGCTGGGGCTGGGAGCTTGGAGCTTGGAGAGAAGGAGCCTGAGGGCTGCCCTCAGTCATGTTGGTAAAGATGTGCCAGGAGGCTGGGGCCAGGCTCTGCTGGGTGATGCCAGTGCCAGCACAAGGGCAATGTTGGGAACTGAGGCAGAGGAAGTTCCATGGAAATATGAGGAGGAATTTTGTCCTTGTGAGGGTGACAGAGCCCTGGCACAGGCTGCCCAGGGGGTTGTGGAATCTCCCTCTCTGGAGATACTCCAAACCCACCTGGATGTGTTCCTATGTGATGTGATGTAGGAGATTCTGCTCTGACAGGGGGGTTGGAGTTGAACTGAATGAGCTTTGGAAGTCCCTTCCAGCCCCTAACATCACAGAATCACAGAATCAGAATTTCTTAGATGGGAAAAGAGCTTCCAGATGATGGAGTCCAATCATTAGTTTCACACTGACAGCTCCTTGGCTAACCCAAATCCCTCAGCACAAGATCTAAGCACTGTGAATCGATGTGGTTGGGAAGGAGCACCAGGATCAGCCAGGCCAACCTATCACATTCTGGGACTCTGTGATCTCCCTGCAGGGATGAGCTGCAAGGAGGCTCAAATCCAGCTTTGGGGCTGAGCTGGTGAGCTGCCAGGTCCAGGATCAGCCAGTCCAACCTCCCTGCAGGGATGAGCTGCAAGGAGGCTCAAATCCAGCTTTGGGGCTGAGCTGGTGAGCTGCCAGGTTTGTGCCTGTGGTGTTTCTGTCAGTGCCATTTGGAAGCAGATCAGAAGATCCTCAGGGCAGCACAGGCTGGAGGAGCAGGTTTGGGCTTGCAGTTGAGGGAGCAAAATGATGGCCTGAAATGTTTGGAAGGCAGAAGGCAGCAGAGCTGGGAGGCTCCATAGCTCAGGGGTTAGAGCACTGGTCCAGTATGGAGCTGGGAGGCTCCATAGCTCAGGGGTTAGAGCACTGGTCCAGTATAGAACTGGGAGGCTCCATAGCTCAGGGGTTAGAGCACTGGTCCAGTATGCAACTGGGAGGCTCCATAGCTCAGAGGTTAGAGCACTGGTCCAGTATAGAACTGGGAGGCTCCATAGCTCAGGGGTTAGAGCACTGGTCCAGTATAGAACTGGGAGGCTCCATAGCTCAGGGGTTAGAGCACTGGTCCAGTATGCAACTGGGAGGCTCCATAGCTCAGGGGTTAGAGCACTGGTCTAGTAAACCAGGGGTCGTGAGTTCAAATCTCACTGGAGCCTGGGGGCTTTCCCACCTCCTGCACCCTCATCTTCAGCCTTTATCTTGCTGCTTATGCCCAAACCTTGCTGACCTCCTTTTTGGGGAGTACCCATCCCAGCCTGGGTGAAATGCAGACCTTCTCTGCCACCTGTACCCCAACAGCAGGCAAGCAGAAACACAGAAACAGAGCAATGGGCACAGCCAAACCCTCAAAGGGACACCTCAAGGTGACCTGCAGTTCACCTTTAGGCTTTATCTTTCTGCTTATTGCCCAAACCTTGCTCACATCACTTTTTGGGAGCATCCATCCCAGCCTGGATGAAATGCAGATGTCCTATGGCCAACATCAGGCAAGCAGAAACATAGCAATGAGCAGAGTTAAACCCTCAAAGGAACACCTGAAGGTGACCTGCACTCACCTTGGACATTTATCTTTCTGCTTATTGCCCAAACCTTGCTGACCTCGTTTTTTAAGGGCACCCATCCCAGCCTGGGTGAAATGCAAACATCCTCTGGCACCTCTACCCCAACACCGTGCAAGCAAAAAAAAAGAAACAGAGCAATGGGCACAGCCAAAACCTCAAAGGGACACCTCAAGGTGACCTGCAGTGACCTTTAGGCTTTATCTTTCTATTTATTGCCCAAACCTTGCTCACATCAATTATTGGGAGCATCTATCCCAGCCTGGATGAAAGGCAGATGTCCTATGGCCAACACCAGGCAAGCAGAAATATAGCAATGAGCAGAGTTAAACTCTCAAAAGGACATCTCAAAGTGACCTGCAGTCACCTTTAGGCTTTATCTTTCTGCTTATTACCTAAACCTTGCTGACATCTCTTTTTGGGAGCATCTATCCCAGCCTGGATGAAAGGCAGATGTCCTATGGCCAACACCAGGCAAGGAGAAACATAGCAATGAGCAGAGTTAAAGCCCTCAAAGGGACACCTCCAGGTGTTTTGGAAGTGTAGCAGAGTGAGATAGGAAATACCCCAAGAGAGTTAAGGTCTTCTGAACCCATCTGAAGTGGTGAAGCTCCCTGATGAACAAACCTGAAATGTCTGTGAGGTGCTCACACTCAGACCTGCTTTACCTCCTCACACTTTTCCTCAGGACAATCAAATTGTGCCCCCAGAGCTCAGCAGTGTCAGAGCTGGCTTTGGAAAGAGCAAATATGGGTTGTGGAGGAGCAGGAGCAGGTTCTAGAGGGGCTGGACCCCATGAGCTCAGAGCTGCCATCCTGTCCTCTGCTGCCCATAGGTGATGTGAGCCCACCTGGGCTCAGCAGTGCTCTGTGCCACTCAAAGGAGTAGCAGGAGGAGGGAACCCCATGAGAGCTCAGGGATGTCCCAGCAGGTTCCAGAGGGGCTGGAGCCCATGAGCCCAGAGATTCCATCCTGCCCTCTGCCCATGGGTGACGTGACCCTGCCTGGGCTCAGCAGTGCTCTGTGCCACTTGAAGGAGTAGCAGGAGGAGGGAACCCCATGAAAACTCAGGGATGTCCCAGCAGGTTCCAGAGGGACTGGAGCCCATGAGCCCAGAGATTCCATCCTGCCCTCTGCCCATGGGTGATGTGACCCTGCCTGGGCTCAGCAGTGCCCTGGGCTGCAGCCCATGATTGCCATGACTGAATGTACTGGACTGGAAGATAGGGGGTGTGTAGGTGGGGGAAATCTCTCCAAATGGAAGGAGTAGCAGGAGGAGAAAGCCCCATGAGAGTCTGGGGATGTCCCAGCACGTTCTAGAAGGTCTGGAGCCCGTGAGCCCAGAGCTGCCATCCTGTCCTCTGCCCATGGGTGTTGTGATCCCACCTGGGCTCAGCAGTGCTCTGTGCCACTTGAAGGAGTAGCAGGAGGAGGGAACCCCATGAGAGCTCAGGGATGTCCCAGCAGGTTCCAGAGGGGCTGGAGCCCATGAGCCCAGAGCTGCCATCCTGCCCTCTGCCCATGGGTGATGTGACCCTGGCAGGGTTCAGCAGTGCCTTGGGCTGCCCATGAGCCCAGAGCTGCCATCCTGCCCTCTGCCCATGGGTGATGTGACCCTGGCAGGGTTCAGCAGTGCCCTGTGCCACGTGAGCCCTGGGCTGCAGCCACCTGTGGGTTTGTTGTCTTTTGTTTTGAACCAGGCTTGTAAGCAACTTCTTTGTCCAAGTGCCTCTCCCATTCCCAGAAGCAGGAGGTAATGACCTCAGGTCTGCTTTCTCCTCCATCCTGGAGAGCCTGTGATGAACCTGTTGATTGCCTCAGCTCCTTCCCCCTGCCTGCTCATTCCCTCTGCAGCCAGCCCAGTCAGTGGCTCTAATAATGCTCATCTATTTATAGCCTTCTTTTTTTTTTTCTTTCTTTTTTTTTTTTTTTTTTTTTTTTTTTTTTTTTTTTTTCTTTTCCCTGATTTGTTTCACAACAAAGAGCTTCTGCAAGGTGCTCCTTGAGCCCAGCAAGTTTTACAGTGCTTTTTCTCCCTTCCTGGGCTGTTGAAAGCAGCTTCTGTGCTCTGGAAAATGCCCACAATCAAGGCCACGCTGTGGGCTCAGAGCAAAGGACAGGGACTGCAGCAGGCTTCTGATGGAAGCTTAGAATCCCTCTCACTTTTCCTTCAGTTCTTCCCAATCTTTTGGGTCAGACGAGCCTGAGGAGGAATGGGTTTGAAGGGGCAGAGGGGAGATTGAAAGTGGATGTTAGGAGGAAGATCATAGAATCATAGAATGGTTTAGGTTGGAAGAGACCTCAAAGATCAGCCAGTTCCAACCCCCCTGTGCCATAGGCAGGGACACCTCCCACTAGATCAGGATGCTCAAGACCTCATCCAGCCTGGCCTTGAACACATCCAGGGAGGGGGCAGCCACAACCTCCCTGGCCAACCTGTGCCAGTGTCTCACCACCCTCACTGTGAAGAGCTTCCTCCTAACATCCAGTTTCAGTCTCCCCTCTGCCAGTTTGAACCCATTCCCCCTCCTCCTGTCATTCCAAGCCCTTGTGAACAGTCCCTCCCCAGCCCTCCTGTAGCCCCCTTCAGATACTGGAAGGTTGCTCTAAGGTCTCCTGGCAGCCTTCTCTTCTCCAGGCTGCACAGCCCCAACTCTTTCAGCCTGTCCTCATAGCAGAGCTGCTGCAGTGGTGTTTGCAGTGAGGGTGGTGAGACACTGGCAGAGGTTGAGGGTGGTGAGACACTGGCACAGGTTGAGGGTGGTGAGAGACTGGCA